>MU260200.1:160000-317500 GCA_020310875.1 Ceratopteris richardii | reverse complement strand
ATACTCAGCCTCACAACTGGAAGTGGCCACAGTAGGCTGCTTCTTGCTCAACCAAGATATACATGAGCTACCAAGCATGAAGCAAAAACCACTGGTGGACACACGAGTGTCATAACAACCAGCCCAATCTGAGTCAGAGAAAGCATGCAAATCTGGCGGTAGTGATCCCCCCTTGGGATAAAACAACCCAAGTAGCCGAGTACCACTCAAGTAGCGAAAGATGCGCTTAACCGCTTTCCAATGCGTGACTCCTGGGCAATGCATAAACCTGCTCATCTGTGAGACAGCAAACTGAATATCTGGCCGAGTAATGCATAAGTAAATCAAGCATCCAACAGCCTGCTGATAGAGAACAGCATCAAATGCATCTCCAGCATCATGAAGACTCAATCGTAAACCTGTCTCCATAGGAGTGGCAATAGGCTTACAGTCTTCAAGGCCAAAACGCTGCAATAATGTGTCAATATATTTCGTTTGACACAAAGCCATTCCACCATCAACTTGCATAAACTGAATGCCCAAATAGTGATGCAAATGCCCCAAATCAGACATCTCAAATGAGGCATGCAAATCAGCCTTGAAATCAGCAATATGCTTCTCAAGAGGACCAGTGAGAAGCATGTCCTCTACATAGACAACAATGATCAAAAGCACATCATTAGCACGCTTAACATATAAGGTGCTTTCAGTTGGACTGTTCTCAAAACCATGTGCAATCAGATAGGCATGTATTTTCTCATACCAAGCATGTGGTGCTTGCTTTAAACCATATAACGCCTTCTTTAACCTGCACACCTGGTTTTCATGCCCTTTCTGCACAAAGCCACGGGGCTGAAAAACATACACTTCTTCATGCAAGTCACCATTCAGAAATGTTGTTTTAATGTCCAACTGATGTACATTCCAACCATGATGGGCTGCAAGTGCACAAATGCTCCGAACAGTAGTCATACGGCATGTAGGTGCAAAGGTCTCATCAAAATCAGTGCCTCTTTCCTGCGCATAACCCTTTGCAACAAGCCTAGCCTTATACCTGTCAACTGTACCATCAGGTTTACGCTTCAGCTTGTATACCCACTTAGTGCCAATGGCCTTCTTGCCATGAGGCAAGTCACATAAAGACCATGTACCATTCTTCATTATAGCATCATATTCAGATTGCATAGCAGCCATCCAATTTTCTGAATTTTGTGCTTCATCAAAAGAAACAGGCTCATTCTCATCACAGAGACTAGATGCAGCCATAGCATAGCAATCTGATGCAAAGGAGGTACTATGAGAGCCTGAACGAGTACAATATGACAAAGGTGCATCTAATTTGCTGTCACGCAAAGTCTGCACCAGCCATTTTGGCATAGTTTTTGCCTGTTCAATATCAGCTCTCTCATCAACAAGTGCATCATGTAAATCTGCATCAGAAATGGAATGATCTGCATCATCATATGAAGCCTGCAAAGGCTGAGAAGTTGCCTCATTAGGACCAACGCTAGCCTGTCCACCTATAAAAAGAGGCATCAAAGTATCATACATGTCTTTGGAGCTAACAGATGTCTCCTTAGTACATGAAAGCAATGGCTGAATAGCATCTTCCACAAAGACAACATCACGGCTAACCAGAATGCGTTTAGTCTGTGGATGATACAAACGATAGCCTTTACTTTCAGAACTGTACCCAACAAAAATACATTTTACTGCCTTATGATCCAATTTTCTGCGATGTTGTTCAGGCACTAATGCATATGCCAAACAACCAAAAACACGCAGATGAGCAACAGATGGCTTGCGGTCATGCCAAGCCTCATATGGAGTGATAGACTGCAACGCTTTCGTGGGACACCTGTTCAGTACATATGCTGCACACATGACAGCCTCAAGCCAGAAACTATGTGGTAAAGCCTGACTTTTGACCATGCACCTCGCCATCTCCATGAGTGACCTGTTCTTTCGTTCAGCAACTCCATTCTGTTGAGGTGTATATGGCACTGTACACTGGTGTTTTATCCCACGTTCAGCCAGAAATGCATTAAAATCTGAAGACATATATTCCCCCCCTCGATCAAAACGGAGGGTGCCCATTTTACATGCTGACAAATTTTCAGCCAAAACCAAAAACTGTTTGAAGCACATGAACACTTCGGACTTTGCTTTGAGTGGATATACCCATGCATGCCTGGAAAAATCATCAATGAAAGTCACGAAGTAAAGGTAATTTCCAAAAGAGGGTGTCTGCATAGGACCACAGACATCACTATGTACAACCTGCAATTTCTGCATAGCCCGAACTGAACCATCTTTTGGAAAGGAAGAACGCTGCATTTTACCCAAAATACAGCCTTCACAAACATGTTTTCCAGGTGCCTCAAGTTTGGGCAAAGAGGACACCATTTCAGATTTCTGCAGGCGTAACAAACTAGTAAAATTCAGATGACCAAAGCGTGCATGCCAAAGCTTTGCATCTGACATAGCCTGAGAATCATGAACTGCACATGCCGAATCATTCACAGATTTTTCATAGTCTATGAGCTTATACAGCCCACGACATAAAATGCCAGAAGCAATAATCACATCGCCATTTGAGAGATCATGGACTGTACACCTGTCATCAATGAATTTCACAACCAAGCCAATCTTGGCTAATGCAGAAACTGATAACAGGTTTTTTTTTATCCCTGGCACAAATAAAGCATCTCACAAAGTGAAAGAACTACCATCAGCAGTAGTCAGAATGATCTTACCAACTCCCATAACAGGATAAGAGGAGTTATTGGCGCATGTGACAGTATTCCTTGTAGGGGCAGGCTCGAGTGAAGAGAAGAAACTGCGCTGCGAGGTAATATGTTTGGTTGCCCCACTGTCAAAGTACCAAACATCTGAGTCTACTGCAGACATGCACTGATCATGAGAAGATGGGTCAAAACTGCAGACAGTAGTAAACGCCCATTCTTCTTCCTGCACAAGATTTGCAGACTCTGTTTTTTGTGTAGAGGCCTCTGCAACAACCATTCCAGCCTCTTTCTTCTTTGCCTCTTTAGCAGCCAGTTTTGGACAGTTCTTTATAATATGATCATTTCCTTTACAGTACTTGCAGAACAATTTCTGCTTTTCTGATTTCTTCTCATCTTTATCCTGGTTCTTCGATTGTGCAGCATTTGCAGATTTCTGCTTACTAGTAGAAGAGCTCCATTTTCCTTTGCCCTTCTGACTAGCCAGGAAAGCTTGATCTGCAACACGCATAATGGACCTGTTCTGCCTGGACTGATCTTCCTGCAACAGAACAGAGACTAATTCCTCAAATGACAAGGCATTCGGATTGCCTTTCATCATCAATCGAAGAGTAGAGGCAAAACTCTGATATGAATCAGGAAGGCCATTCAGAACGGTCTGCACAAGTGAGCTATCTGGTATAACCTCATCAGTAGAAATCAATTGTTCCTTCAGGTCTTTGATCTTTGTAAGAAAACTGTCCATCGAATCACCTTCATTCATGTGCTCACTCTCCAACTGTTTTCGGAGGTAAGCAACACGAGCCTCATTCCTAGCCTGGTACAAAGTGGTAAGTGTATCCCAAGCATCCTTTGTTGTTCTGCAAGAGCGAATGTGAGGAATAATGGCACGTTTGACAGACAAAGCTATCAATGCATGTGCCTCGGCATCTCTGCCATCCCAACGAATCTGCTCTGCAGTAGGTGCAACAGAAACAGCAGCACGAACAGGAATCTGCGGAATATCATCTTCGATACCATCTTCATCAGCTCCAACACCTGTATTTGCAGTACCTGTCGTTACAGGTGTAACAGGACGTCTTTCAACACCCTGCACAATGTTCCACAATCCTTTTGCAACCAGTACATGTCGCATCATATAAGCCCATAATGGGTAGTTGGTACCATCCAACTTATCCTCAACAGCCAACATACAGAATACATCACTGCTTTCAGCCATGGCCGGTGACTAAAATACCTTGATGCAGAAAATTGACTGTATCTCAAAAAGTTGAACAGAACTGCCCAGACGAGTTCTGCTAGACCTGTAGCAGACTTCGAGACGCTTAAAATGGCGAACAGAAACTGGTATATATCTTTGGCACAAAAGGACGAAATAGCCTGCACAAGCACTGCGATAGTGCGTTCGCAGGCCGAAACGAGCTCAGATCGCGATTTCGGCACCACAGAATGAAGCTGTTTTGATCTCGGAAACACCCTGAGTATGCTCACCAAATTTTGTGCGAATCTGAGACTGCAAACGGAGGAGTGTCGACGGCGCCCTAGAAGAAGCAACGACCTGCTCTGATACCAATTGTTGGAGTTAGACGTCTGCGGAAGCACGCGAACAGCACAAGGAAGAAGAAGAAGCTTGGAGCACAACACACAAGACTGAATGTATTACTAGAGAATGTACAAAGATAAGTAGCCCATTAGGGCAATAGGCGTATATACAAGCCGGGGGAAAAAAACCTCCTAAAGAGGGAAAAAAGTGCCCCGGCGGTCCTAGAGTGTTCACACACATCACTACCTAAATATATCAACAATAGACAGACAGATAGATAGATAGATAGATAGATAGATAGATAGATAGATAGATAGATAGATAGATAGATAGATAGATAGATAGATAGATAGATAGATAGATAGATAGATAGATAGATAGATAGATAGATAGATAGATAGATAGATAGATAGATAGATAGATAGATAGATAGATAGATAGATAGATAGATAGATAGATAGATATATAGATAGATAGATAGATAGATAGATAGATAGATAGATAGATAGATAGATAGATAGATAGATAGATAGATAGATAGATAGATAGATAGATAGATAGATAGATAGATAGATAGTCAGATAAACAGATAGATAGACAGATGGACAGATAGATAGACAGATAGATAGACAGACAGACAGATAGATAGATGGATGGATGGATGGATAGATAGATAGATAGATAGATAGATAGATAGATAGATAGATAGATAGATAGATAGATAGATAGATAGATAGATAGATAGATAGATAGATAGATAGATAGATAGATAGATAGATAGATAGATAGATAGATAGATAGATAGATAGATAGATAGATAGATAGATAGATAGATAGATAGATAGATAGATAGATAGATAGATAGATGGACAGACAGATAGAGAGACAGATAGAGAGACAGATAGACAGACAGATAGAGAGACAGATAGACAGACAGATAGACAGACAGATAGACAGACAGATAGACAGACAGATAGACAGACAGATAGACAGACAGATAGAGAGACAGATAGAGAGACAGATAGAGAGACAGATAGAGAGACAGATAGAGAGATAGATAGATAGATAGATAGATAGATAGATAGATAGATAGATAGATAGATAGATAGATAGATAGATAGATAGATAGATAGATAGATAGATAGATAGATAGATAGATAGATAGATAGATAGATAGATAGATAGATAGATAGATAGATAGATAGATAGATAGATAGATAGATAGATAGATAGATAGATAGATAGATAGATAGATAGATAGATAGATAGATAGATAGATAGATAGATAGATAGATAGATAGATAGATAGATAGATAGATAGATAGATAGATAGATAGATAGATAGATAGATAGATAGATAGATAGATAGATAGCTAGATAGATAGCTAGATAGATAGCTAGATAGATAGCTAGATAGGTAGATAGATAGGTAGCTAGATAGGTAGATAGGTAGCTAGATAGGTAGGTAGATAGATAGGTAGATAGATAGGTTGATAGATAGATAGATAGATAGATAGATAGATAGATAGATAGATAGATAGATAGATAGATAGATAGATAGATAGATAGATAGATAGATAGATAGATAGATAGATAGATAGATAGATAGATAGATAGATAGATAGATAGATAGATAGATAGATAGATAGATAGATAGATAGATAGATAGATAGATAGATAGATAGATAGATAGATAGATAGATAGATAGATAGATAGATAGATAGATAGATAGATAGATAGATAGATAGATAGATAGATAGATAGATAGATAGATAGATAGATAGATAGATAGATAGATAGATAGATAGATAGATAGATAGATAGATAGATAGATAGATAGATAGATAGACAGACAGACAGACAGACAGACAGACAGACAGACAGACAGACAGACAGACAGACAGACAGACAGACAGACAGACAGATAGATAGATAGATAGATAGATAGATAGATAGATAGATAGATAGATAGATAGATAGATAGATAGATAGATAGATAGATAGATAGATAGATAGATGGATGGATAGATAGATAGATAGATAGATAGATAGATAGACACATAGATAGATAGATAGATAGATAAAAGGGTTGGAAGATGTAGCAGTTGGATGTGAAGAATGCTTTCCTAATTGGAGAGCTTGAAGAGCTAGTCTTCATGGAGCAACCCCAAGGATTTGAAGATGAGAGGTTTCCACATCATATATGCAGGCTTAAGAAGGCTCTTTATGGACCCTAGCAAGCCCCAAGCACTTGGAATCGAAGACTTGTGGACTACGTGGTAAAATGTCGATACAATCAAAGTCATGTAGACCCATCACTCTGTGAAGAAGCAAGGTAGCAAAAATGTTTTCATTTGTATATATGTTGATGATTTGATCATTATAGGGGTGATGAAACCAACATCAAGGACATAAAGGGGAAGCTTGGATGTGAGTTTAAAATCTATGATTTAGGTATTTTAAGGTACTTCCTTGGGATTGAAGTATTATTCGAAGAAGAAGGTATGTACTTGATGGAAAGGAAATACATTCTTTTGAACTTGTTTGGCTTGTGTGATTAGAAACCCATTTCAAATCCATTAGAAGTAAATGGTAAACTAAGTGCTCATGAAGGTGAAGAAGTGAAGGATGTGACCATGTATAGGTCAATAATTGGTTCTCTTGTATGCTACTATGACAAGACCAGATATTGCACATGTGGAGTGTTATCTCAATTTTTGTATGCACTAGTTAGGTTTTCACAATTCTATTTGTATCATATTGCAAAGCATTTTTTGCTCTCTCCTTGCACTCATTTTCATTTATTTTAAGCTTCATTTGGTCTGCATATAGTGCCCCAAAGTGTGCAAAAGTTTCAAGTTCTTTTATTGAGTGAGTTGTGAGAAACTGCCAAGTTTGTGAAGCTATATCCGTGCACATGGGCAGAGAGTGTTGCAAATAGATAACTCATCTTGCAGTGAATGGTTCTCCCAATTGTAACATTGATTTGACATGTTTCAAAGCTTGTTGGATAGTTCTCATAGCCTAGTTTAAGCTTGCAAAATCTCATTTTAATTCTCTATACATGTGCAAAGAAAAGTCCAAAACTGTGAGCATGTCTCATTGCTTGTGGGCCTAGTGGAGGGTAGTCATCTTCCATTGTTGCGTTGGGGTGTTAGAATCATCCCCCATCATATGAGACCCTGGTTGAGTATGATATGAAAAAGGTGCATCTAATTTTCTATCCCTCAATTAAAGTCTACAACAATCATTTAGGCATAGTTTTTGTCTCCTCTATATCAACCCCTTCATCAACAAGTGCATCATGTGAATTTGCATTAGAAATGGAATGATCTACATCATATTTTTAAAACCTATAAAGGCTGAGAAATTTCCTCATTTGTATTAGCACTTGATTATCCACCCATTAAAAGAGGTAGCAAAGTGTCATACACATCTTTAGAGCTAACTAATGTCTCCTTAGTACATGAAAGTAATGGTTGAATTGCATCTTTCACAAAAACAATATCACAGCTAACCAAATTGCATTTAGGATGTGGATGCTAACATCCCCATTAAGAAATTAGTTTGGCTTACATGTCCACAAAAGATAATGTTGTAGATCTTTTTGCAAAGGCTCTACCTAGCTTGGAGAAGTTTTGAAGATTTTGGAAAATCTTTGGGATTAGTTCCTCTTGTGGATTGACTTCATTCCATATAGCTTTAACACTTTCTTATACTTGAATGCCATCTTCTTGTACACCAGATCACTCACAAGGGAATTTCTTGATATAATTTGGTAGTGATGTGTGAACACACTTAGGACGATCCAAACATTATTTTCCCTCTTTGGGAGTTTTTTTAGACTTGTAAATAAATCTATAAACATAACATACTGGTTATATTTTGTACATTTAGCTTATTAGTGCACTTACTGTTGTGCTCTAATCTTCTTATTCTTCCTTGTGTTGTTTGCATGCTTCTATAGTCCCCAAACTCCAACCAAATCCAATTTACTTGGATTTTATTGGAATTCCATAGTTAGTTTAATGAGGATGTAACACATGGATTGGAAGGAGGATCCACTGGTATGTGGCAGTGGATACAACTTCCCTTTGAGAAATTTTTTTCTGTGTAGGGAGAAAAGGAATCATCATCCATGGATAGCAATTGTCATTAAACAAAAGATTTTTCTTTTCTTTGGTCATGGGAAGGTTTGTTCTTCCAATACTAAGATGCCTAGAAGATTGATTCTAAGCATGGAAGCATTGACTTATTATCTTGTGTTTATTCATGAGGATGATGACCTAACATCATTCAAAGATTGATACTTATGGATTTTATGAATCTCACATAGCAATGATTATGCATTAATGTGGCAAATTAAGTGGAATAGAAAAAGAAAGAGTTTGCATTATAGTGTTAATAATAAACTCTTCCAATAAAGCTTATGTAACAATACGGCTTCCACACGAGGTGGTGAATGAATGAATGAATGCTCTCCTCCTAAGCAAGCCTTACATGTATCACCTCGCTCAAGGAGTAGTTGACTAGGAAAGTGGCTACATGTCTACCATGTGTCTTAGTTCTCTAGAGTCCACTCAAGTGGTTGGCCAATGATGTCTCCTATTTCACTTGAGTTAACTAAACTTCTAGAAGGTCTTGGAGATCTTGGTAAAAATCATCTTACACATCTCTAATGGGATTTGAAACCAAAACCTCCTCCTTCTTTTCCTTGAGACTTGACCACTAAGCCAAGCTACTTGCTTCTTTTAGAAAATCATGGGCTTAGCTTAAGAAAATGCCACTTTATAAGATTTTTTTCCTCCTTGAAACAATTTTTTACTTTGAAAATTGAGCTATATATATATTTAACACTAGGTTATCCATCAAGCCTCACATTCTAACCTCGAAGAACATGCTTTGATTTATTCATTCATTCCTTCGGTTTCCAACCTAAAACTGGAAAGTGGGAAACCTTTGTTGGATTGTGGAAACTCTTTCCCAAGTGGGGTTTCTCAGTTTTGTCCTTCCATTTTACCAAACACTTTGCATACAAATGACTTCTTGTACGTTTCTCTCGGGTGCAAAGTATCCTTTTAGGTTCATGAAGAATTGTTTCATTTATCAAAAGTGGAATTTTTCTTTTTACTACAATATTATTTGAATCTAATAGATTCTTTCTAAGTCGGCTAACATGGAACATTGATTGCATAAATCTTTCCTCTAGAAGTTGTAGTTCATATGCCTACATGCCATCTTTTTTGGTAACTAGGAAGGGACCATAATATCTTGGCGATATTTTAGCACATTTTAGCTTTTTTTACCTTTTTCTAACTTTGAAATAAACTT
This sequence comes from Ceratopteris richardii, assembly GCA_020310875.1. NCBI lineage: Eukaryota > Viridiplantae > Streptophyta > Polypodiopsida > Polypodiales > Pteridaceae > Ceratopteris > Ceratopteris richardii. The sequence continues at coordinate 307,902 of MU260200.1, read as the reverse complement.
GATATCCAAGTTGAAAAGAAACTTCATGTCTTTTTAGACCAACATAAGTTCTTGCTCAATCTTGAGATCTTTTCAAGTTTTTCTTAGATAACTTAAGCTTAAAATTCATTTCTTGAAGGAATTCTTGACAGAGTGCAAGTGTGAATGAGATTGTGATAGCTCAGGGGCAATCGGGAGGTAGAGGCTTCATCAAGATGCGATTTTCCAAAGCTATTGTATCTATTGATTCACATATATAATATTAGAATTTCTCTTTATTTGAGTCATATCTTGTCTACTCTTCTGCACCCAAATTTTCCCTTATCTTGTGCAAGTTTCATTTTTCTCTCTTCCACTATTCTTGAGTGATTGGACATTTGTGATTGAGGATAGATTGTGATTAAGGAAATGCTACAAGATTCATCTGTCAAATCAAAATCTAACTTGTTCTAAAAGGAGGATAAATCTTTCATAATCTTTGCCCATATCACTTCCACTCTTAGGTGTACACATACTTTGTACCTTTGGACTTAGTGAAATGGGTGGATTTACTTGTGATTTGCCTCCAAGAAATAAATATAAATAGAGGGAAATCTATTTCATAATCTCTATCCAATAAATAGAATGGTATAGGTGGATTATCCTTCTGGTTCTAAGAGAAAATAACATCCTCTTTACTTTAGAGAGAATTTTAATAGCTTATCAAAAGTGGGTTCAATTTTCTTTCAAACTTTTATGTAGTTTTGAGAATCCACTTTGAGGTACTAGAACCCGTAGGGATCAATCTAACTATTTAAGAATCTAATTGGTTGAAATCTATTTTACTTGTTCTTCCAAAACTAATAAGATCTTTATAAATATGTTCCAATATGGGAACTCGTAGTGTAAAAGATCATGCTATCTTTAAAGTCCCAAGTAGGAATATATTATTCCAACCATTTTTTCAATGCTCAATCCTTATGGATCTTTAGTTGGATCTCAAACCTTAAAGTTCTTCTAGATCCTTTTAGAATTCTCTCCCTTTATATTCTAGATCTATTTTAAGATGTCCTATGTTGACATTGTAACTAGCTCTTTCTTATTCTTCTTGTTGACTTGAATTATCAAGTATCTAAAAGATGATCTTTCTAAGCTTTGTTTCAAGCTTGGTCTAAGATAATTTTAATGTTCCCCGAATTTCAAGTCATACTTTTGGATGAAGCTTTTAGAGCTTCGACCTATGGATTTTACCTTCAAACTCCAAGAATTTCATCCTCTCATTATTTCTAACTCTCTATGAAGTTTGTCGAGAGATATAATCTTTAGTATCTTGTTGGAAGAATTCTTATTCCCTTTGAGAGGATAATTGAAGAACATATCTATTCCTAGACATTAACTTCTTGAGGTATTCCATTGGATCATGAGACCCTTTTTCTTCTAGCCATCAAGAAAAAGTACTCAATGGGACTTAGTTACCACTGTCCCATACCAGTTGGTTTCTCATCCTAATCCACAGAAATATATCTCTATACTTCTTCATCTCACCTTCTCTGTCATCTTTAAGGTTTTCTAAATCATATGATATGTTCTATGGTACATGTAATAAAGTAAGTCTATGATCTAAGGATCCGGCCAGTTCAAACGGATCTGAAATCGAACACCATTTGGCCACCTGTGTGTATGACCAAAGATCTTGAGTCTAGACTTACTAGAAGGTCATTTACTCTTGTAACCAAGTGATCCACTTAGCCTAGTGGTTAAGACTCAAGGATGTGAAGGAGGAGGTCTTGGGTTCAATCCCCATGGGGTACATGGGTCTTTAGTATCTTGTTGGAAGAATTCTTATTCCCTTTGAGAGGATAATTGAAGAACATGTCTATTCCTAGACATTAACTTCTTGAGGTATTCCATTGGATCATGAGACCCTTTTTCTTCTAGCCATCAAGAAAAAGTACTCAATGGGACTTAGTTACCACTGTCCCATACCAGTTGGTTTCTCATCCTAATCCACAGAAATATATCTCTATACTTCTTCATCTCACCTTCTCTGTCATCTTTAAGGCTTTCTAAATCATATGATATGTTCTATGGTACATGTAATAAAGTAAGTCTATGATCTAAGGATCCGGCCAGTTCAAACGGATCTAAAATCGAACACCATTTGGCCACCTGTGTGTATGACCAAAGATCTTGAGTATAGACTTACTAGAAGGTCATTTACTCTTGTAACCAAGTGATCCACTTAGCCTAGTGGTTAAGACTCAAGGATGTGAAGGAGGAGGTCTTGGGTTCAATCCCCATGGGGTACATGGGCCTTTAGTATCTTGTTGGAAGAATTCTTATTCCCTTTGAGAGGATAATTGAAGAACATGTCTATTCCTAGACATTAACTTCTTGAGGTATTCCATTGGATCATGAGACCCTTTTTCTTCTAGCCATCAAGAAAAAGTACTCAATGGGACTTAGTTACCACTGTCCCATACCAGTTGGTTTCTCATCCTAATCCACAGAAATATATCTCTATACTTCTTCATCTCACCTTCTCTGTCATCTTTAAGGCTTTCTAAATCATATGATATGTTCTATGGTACATGTAATAAAGTAAGTCTATGATCTAAGGATCCGGCCAGTTCAAACGGATCTGAAATCGAACACCATTTGGTCACCTGTGTGTATGACCAAAGATCTTGAGTCTACACTTACTAGAAGGTCATTTACTCTTATAACCAAGTGATCCACTTAGCCTAGTGGTTAAGACTCAAGGATGTGAAGGAGGAGGTCTTAGGTTCAATCCCCATGGGGTACATGGGGAGAGTGTTTTTCCAAAGAGCTCTAGAACCTTCTAGAAGCATCCACTTGAGTTAACTCTAGTTAACTTGGACACTTGGCGCACATGCAATTACATGTGACACATGGATAGTTAGTATCCACCTATCCAAGTAGGCACTCCCCTAGAGAGAGCTATATATAGAGGCATTTGGTTGGGAGGAGAGTCATTTCTCTAGCATGTGTTGCATTGGTATTAGAGCACTAGGCAAGCTCCTATGGAGACCTTTGATAGCTCATCATGTTCCATCTCTAAGAGAGTTCTCATGAAAAGCTTGGTGGATATTTTCTCATCATTCTCTCCATGCGATCTTCATCGTCTCCCTATTTTTGAATCCCTCTCGATGTCGCGTGAAGCAGGTGATTCCAAAGACTCATAAGTTTAATTTCGAGGTGGTCGCATTGCGGTGATCGAATTCATGAGCTCAGAACTTGTTCTTCTATCCACTAGAAAGATACCGCGTCGATGGATTTTAGCATTATATCGACATTAGATTTTGTGTAAGCTTCCGGTGCTGCTCTTTCTACCTGAAGCAAATAATGGAGGACCTATCTGGAGCAAGTGCCACCTAAGGCTTGAACTCACGACTGCGTGTAGCAGATTTTTTGCCATATCCAAATTGTCGGGGCATGTTTCAATACTTGATCAATTTAACTTGACTTTTGTGCACGCGCTCCTATAGCACACAAGCAAAATGAAGTTATGCTCAGAGGTTTACCAGGGCTTGAACCCTTAACTTCTTCATGAGGGAGACTTCTCTCATCCACTAGAAGAGCCGCATCGACGGCTCGCTTACCCTGCAAAAATAAATTGACCCATATCTTTCTATATGCTGCCAAAGCTTCTCCATTGCAAGCAAAACAAGGGAGGGCCATCTACCGATGGGGTGCGGGGGTTTTGAACCCATGATATCTAAAGACTCTGCTCTATCCACTCAAGCAAGCGCTGATCATGACAACTCTGCCAAGGGATTTATTTTTATAGCTTAATATCTGACCTTGCAGAAGTCAATAACAACATAAGCAAAATAAGCATCTTTCTTGTTGTGCGCAAAGGGGCCTCAAACCTGCGACCTCGCTGAGGATCATCGTTGTATCCATGACGATAGATCACTTATGTAATCATCTTTTGCAAGACAAGATATGATGGATGTGGAAACTTACCAAGCACAAGCAAAATCATTAATCTTCTAGAGAACGGAGGGATTTGGGGATCGAATGCAGGACATAACCAATCCGGCATATTTTTCAGTCCATTGGAGCAAGCCTCGTTCCTGCTCTCTATTCCTTTAGGATTAGAATTCAAATCTCAAGCACCATCTATACGAGCAAAAGAAAAGAATTCACGTCCTTAATCGGTGACGGGCTAGTGTTGAACTCAGAACCTCCAAGTCCTATGTGAAGCACCCTAACCGCTTTATGATCAAAGCCAAAGTGAAGCAACATTAGATTAGAGCAAGGAAGATCATGCTTTCAATTTTCATTTCTTCATCATCGACAAAAGAAAGCTCTCTTCAAGATTTTGGAGAGAAGTGAGCATGACTATGAAGGTTGGCTCTTCTTTGCATGGAAAGGTTTTTCCCAAGGACCAAAGGAGGAAGATGCTTCTTCTCGAGGACCAAAGGAAGGAAGTATCTTAATTGGGAGATAAGTACTTTACAAGTTGATGTTTTCATTTCAATATTTGCTTTGCTCTATGCTTTCATATAGAATGCATTGCTATTATCATTGAAGTAGGCAAGGAATCTTCAATTTTGAACACATTGTATGCAATTTAATGAAGGCAAAATAAGAGAGCATCGAAGTATGAAAACACTTATCAAGCATATGCATGCATCTGTGAAAGAATGTTGGTGCATTTCTTCTTTCCAAAAGAATGTTTTCATGCACAGAACACGATTTCTTCTTGCTTAAAAAAGATAGTTAATGCTCAAGTTTATGCACATTAACAATTATATCTTTTAAAAAAAGCTAGCAAGTAGAATGTTTGTGCATGGATGATTGGCACATGCATGTTCAAGCTCAAGAATTGCTTGATTTAAGTGGTGCATGAAAGGAGAATGCCAACACGTGCATGTACTCACATGCATTTGCATGCAAGAACATGTATTTGCATATGCATGATTGTTTGTTTAGTAGTTGAATATTTATACTTTCGTTACCTTCTTTTTCTAAGTTGACTTAGATAGCTAGGAAAAAAAGCAAACTAGGTAGCTGCAAGGCTCTTGGCTGCCATGCAACACAAGTAGGTCTGCTCATTGAAATGGCAAGAAAATAACATTGCTTGAAAATTTCCAAGATGACTCTAAGTTTAGGAAAAAAAACTTAGAGAATCCTAATGGCAAGCCTAGATGTAGTCGTTAGCTTGGATTTAAGAAATCATGCATCCAAGTAGGTTGATAAAGTTTCCTTTGGAATTTTTATCTAATTCTATCCCAATATATGATAATAATCAAATGGAACTTAAATCAATTGAACTTTCAAGTTCAAAGGATAGTTGATATGTTCCAAATTTGAAAAAAATCATAGAACCTTTAAAGTTTTTTCTTTTGATTTCATCCTGACGAGTGATGAATCTCAAAAAGATGAATAAACTTTAACACCACTTGCACTTTAGTGTTCAATAGTTGGATGTTGTGTTACATGATTGCATCTCTAGTCAAGATGCAAAGTTTTCAAAAAAAGCATGGAAACTTTATTAAGCATTTTTCTAAGGATGAGAAAAGTGTGCTTGGTTTTGTTTAAGCTAATTAGGGCTTAAAGAAGAAACCCAAGTCAAAGTAATGTTTGGGAAACAAGATATTTCCTAAAAGATACGTCAAAGTAATCTTTGGAAATTAAGCTACTTCCTAAAGATAAGCCAATAAAGGAAATAGTCTGGTTAACTATTTCATTGGTTAAAATGGCATATCTTTTGGACAAGATCAAGACGTAAAGTTTTATTGTTTGTCCAAAAGTCAGGATTTCTTTCAAGAACATTATTGCAATAAAGCAAAAGATTCCAAGATGAATCATTGGCTTAGTATTACTTGATTCCTTGGTAAGAATCTAAAGTTCTTATTCTAGAAGAACCAAACCAGGGATCAAATTCTTTTGGAAGTGACAAAGATCAAAGGGCACATTAGAGCAAATCAGATATAAGTGAAGATGCAAAACAAGAGAAAGGAAGTTCAACAAAATGTGAAGAGGTAACACGAAAAGAAGATTTTTCAAAAACTAACAATTTCATTGGGAATGCATACAATCGGGCCCACAAGGAACTTGAGAAATCAAAAAACAAAATTGATCTTAGGGAATCTGAAGCTTCAAGATTATTCAAGTCAATTAATACGGAGGTTACTATTCTTGAATTGATAAACATGGATGCAAAATTCAAGTCTGAAGTATTGCAGATTATTGATGAGGCTTCCTCATCCACCTTGGTGACCAAGACTACTGCATTAGACCAAGGGAAGGGTGTAGAAGAAGCACCTCTCACTGACTATAAGAGTCCCAGGCTGACAGTAACAATTAAAGGATTAAAGCTACAAGGAGTCATTGTGGATGGTGGGTCTGGCATAAATTTGATGCCTGAGCATACCATGGAGAAACTTGGCCTACGTCCATCCAGACCAGCCCATTTCACTGTTACTTTGGCATATCAAAGCAAAGTAAGGCCAATGGGGGTGATCCCAAAAGTTCTAATGGAAGTACAAGATAATCTCTTCATTTTGGATTTTGTGGTATTAAGACTGCCCCAGGTAGAACGGGGATTTCCCCTCTTGATTGGAAGACCATGGCTGAGGCATGCGAGTGTCATTCATGACTGGGGTAAAGACACTATGCGGGTACAAAAGAAAGGGTAAGAATTTACACAGATACATTTAGAGGAGGGCCCAGATCATCAAGGGAACACGAGCATGATGCAATCAGTTGGCATTTGCATGGAACAAGAAATGGAGGATCAACCACAATTAGAGTTCGAAGAGGAAGAAGATATTATGAATTGCTTGCAAGTAGGCAACTCTTCCTCTTATTTTGGAGTTTTTCTAACTAATTCTTGCACACATGAATGTTATGATGAAAATGAGGATAAAGTTCAGGTTGATGGTTTGGGAGAACCCATCACAGAGCACAGAAGGGGGAGGAAGACACCCCTCAAGCACAATTTGGAGAAGGATGCAACAACAACAGAGAAGGAAGTTACTAAAGTTAAAGACAAGGTGAAACATACTAGTGAAGAATGTTCTTTACCAATTCAAGAAATCCCTGCAGGATGGACACAGGACAAAGAGGGATACATTGAAATCTAGAATACTCCTGCTTATACAACAATGCAGGAAAAGCTATTGGAAGAAAACAAGTTTGAAGATGAGAATGTAGATACCATGGTAGAGAGAAACCCTATCAAAGAATTACAATTAGGCACTCAAGAAAATAATCGTCCAGTTTTGGTGGCCACTTGGTTGTGTAGCCACCTAGAGCTACTTGAAAAGGTAAAATCTTTCTTGACCCACTATGCACATGTTTTTGCATGGCACTATAAAGATTTAGAAGGAGTGCCTGCCAATTATGGAGAGCACAGAATCCCTCTTGTTGATGGAGCCAAACCAATAAGAGAAAAGATTTATAGACTTAACCCAAAATATGCCAAAGCTGTTTATGTGGAAATACAGAAGATGGAGGATGCAAGAATCATCATTCCGGTGGAACACTCAGAATGTCTTTCACCAATGGTTATAGTACCAAAGAAGAATACCAACAAAATCAGCATTTGTGTTGACTTTAGAGCACTCAACAAGGTGACCATTCCAGATGGATTCCCCATGTCTTTTGCAGATCAAGTCATTGAAAAAGTGGTTGGACACGCATTATATAGCTTTATGGAGGGCTTTAGTGGCTATAACCAAATTTCCATCCACCCAAAAGATCGTGAAAAGACTGCTTTTTTCGCACCTTGGGGCACATATGTGTATGTAAAAATGCCATTTGGACTCAAAAATGCTCCATCCACCTTTAATAGGACTGTCAAACTCATTTTTGGAACCTTATTGCTAGAAACACTCAGAATTTTCATGGATGACTTTTCTTCATTTTCAAGATCCCACAAAGAGACCCCTTTGGATTGCTTGGACCATCACTTGAGACAGCTGCAAAATGTTTTTAAGAGATGCAGGGAGACTTAACTAAAGCTAAACCCAAACAAATGTCATTTCCTCGTGATAGAAGGAACCCTCTTGGGACATGTGGTGTGTGCTAAAGGTATGACCCAGATCCTGATAAAATTATTTCTATACTAAAGTTACCTAAACCCAAATCCCCTAAAGAGATTCAAAGTTTCTTGGGGCATATTGGGTACCACAGAAGATTTATCCAAATGTATGCAGAGACAGCCAGGCCACTGGCTAGACTTACAGGTAAAGAAGTACCCTTTAAATGGGAAGAAGAAGAAGAGAATGCTTATCAGACATTAAGGTCCAAATTAGTGTTTGCACCAACTCTTATCACACCAAATTGATCAAATTACTTTTCATGTACATGTAGATGCCAGTGCATATGCAGTGGGTGCAGTTTTGGCTCAACACAGTGAAGAATACAAACTTGATATACCTATTCAGTATGCTAGTCGAATTTTGACTAAAGCTGAAAAAAATTATAGCACCACAAAAAGGGAGGCCCTAGCAATGATTTTCGATGTACAAAAGTTTCATCATTATTTGCTAGGAGTGAAATTTGTTATCATCATTGATCATCAACCACTCAGGTATTTATTGAACAAGCCACAAGCAACTGGGAGGATATGGAGGTGGCTACTTTTGTTCCAAGAATTTGATTTTTTTGTAGTCCATAGGCTAGGTAAAGAAAATGTCATGGTAGACCACCTATCCAGGATCTACATGATGGATCAAGCAATTGGAGTAAATGATGATTTTCCAGATGCTAATCTATTTGTTGTACAAGCTCAAGGTTGGTATGATGATATCAAGACTTTTATTAAAACTGGATCGTATCCAAAAAAGGCAAGTGTTGTACAAAGAAAGAGACTGCTAATCAAAAGCAGACCTTTTATCTTCATTGAGGGAAAGTTATATAGACAGGGAAAAGATAACAGGTTTAGGAAGTGCATGGAAGAAGAAGAAGTGAGGGAAGTCCTTAAATCTGCACATGAAGGAATAGGTGGTGGGCACCTTCTAGGACACATCATGAGTCAGAGGATCCTAGATGCTAGCTTATGGTGTGTTGAAGCTGAAGGTCAAGGACAAAGCACAGGAGCACAACAAAGAGGTGGACACACAAGAATAAGGAGCAAGTAGGGAGCTCCAAGAAGTGTATGTCAAATTTTCAGAAGAAATCCCTACAAAAATAGTGATTTTCATCACTAAATACCATTGTAAATACCATTGTAAATACCATTGTAAATACCATTTTCTATTTTTATAACTCCATTTTGTTCAAGCCGAGGAGTCCTCGAGCTTGAGGAGTATTAGAAGTACCATCTTACCAATTTTCATAATTTTAAGACTTCGTTTGAGCCCTCAAATTAGCCCTGGAACCTAATTTTTAACTAGGCCGGACATTAGGTCTGGAGAGGGCCAAAACTACTCAAAAAACTATAAAAAGAGCTAGAGAGCTCATTTTTGAGGTTAGCTTGTTAGAGAATAGAGCTTGTTTAAGAGAACTCTTTTGCAATCGAAGCTTTCCATTGTTCCTCTCTTTGATCTTACCTTATGCACGTGTGTGTATATGTGTGTGCATGTTAGTGTGCTTTCACTCACGCACTTGTGCCTTCACTTGCTCGTGGTCTTCATATCGGTCCTCACGTCTCCGTGGATTGACAAGTAAAGGAGGTGGTGCTTATGCTTGAGCTACACCAAATTTTGGCGCCGTTGCCGGGGAGAGAGCTTCGAGGACGAGCGTTGTGATGGTAAGATCGTAGATTTGCGACGTTGGAAGGTAAAAAAACTGTCATTTTTGTTCATTTTCTGATTTTTCTTCTTCATCTTCATCATCATCACCATCTCCATCTTCTTCCGTCTTCATCTTCATAGAAATTTCTTGTTTTTTAGTGCATTTTCATCATTTTCATACCACTTTTTATGCATTATTGTGTGGAAAGGAGTTAGGAAGTGCAAGGGAGAGCAAGCGCCTGTGTTTTTTCATGATTTTCTGCACATACGGAGCTCGCCATTGCTCGGCGCTCAAAAATTCAAAGTTCCCACCAAAAAACACGATTCTGTGATGAAAATCGCGATTTTGTGAAAAATTCAAATTTTTTGAAAATCGCGATTTCCTATTTGCCGCCTAAAAGTTTGCTGAAAGAAACACGATTCTGTGGTCATTCTCAGAATCACGATTCTCTGGTTGTGCTCAAAATTGCGATTCTCACAAATCACGATTTTCAGCCAAAAACACGATTGTGATCAAACACGATTCTCTGAGACAAAATCGCGATTCTCAAAAACACGATTCTTTGCTGACAATCACGATTCTCAAAAACACGATTCTCTGCTGACCATCGCGATTCTCAAAAAACATGATTCTCTGCTGACAATTGCGATTCTCAAAAACACGATTCTCTTCTGACAATCACGATTCTCAAAAAACATGATTCTCTGCTGGCAATCGCGATTCTCAAAAACAAGATTCTCTGAGACAAAATCGTGATTCTCAAATACACGATTCTCTGCTGACAATCACGATTCTCAAAAACACGATTCTCTCAAAAACACGATTCTCTGATTTCACAGCATTGCGATTCTCTGATTTCATAGCATCGCGATTCTCTTGGTTTCACAGGATCGCAATTCTCTTGGTTTCACAGGATCGCGATTCTCTGATTTCTCAGCATTGCGATTCTCTGATTTCATAGCATCGCGATTCTCTTGGTTTCACAGGATCGCAATTCTCTTGGTTTCACAGGATCGCGATTCTCTGATTTCTCAGCATTGCGATTCTCTGATTTCATAGCATCGCGATTCTCTTGGTTTCACAGGATCGCGATTCTCTGATTTCTCAGCATCACGATTCTCTTGAGATTCACGACATCGCAATTCTCTTGATTTCACAAAATCGCGATTCTCTTACAAAAACGTGATTTTTCCATAAAGCCATGTTTGCCTGTTTTGACCCCAGGAGTCTGATTTGACATAACTTTTTCATCCAAAGTCCATTTTTTGAGCTCTATAGCTCGTTGGAAAGCTTGTTTTGAATCCTACATGGCCTCAACTGTTTTTTATAAGAATAACGTTGTCGTAGAGGGGTGTGAAGGTAGGCTGACGTTCATCTAAAAGATTTGCGCTAACCTAATCGTGTGACTGCACGCAGGGTGCTTCTAAGTATGCCTAGGGCCTTCGGTTGATTTTTCAGTTTAGGTGTGATAAAAACCTATATGTTTCTAATATATAGGAGTGTAAATTAAGAACTAATTATTTAGACTAAGGACCGTAAGGACGAGCGTTCCTATAATTTTCTACAGCTTCTAATTGATAAGACAAATTTAAGTTCTCGTTTGTAATTTTATCTTTAACAAAGTCAACTTCTTCGTTTTCAATTTGATTTGAGTTAGGTTTTCTAACTAAATTAGGTGGGAATAAGTCTTTCTTGTCCTCCGGTTCTGGCAAAACTATGATAATTAAAGGTAAAATTCTAGAAAGAAGACGATCGTAATCTAACGTGTGTAAAGTTTCGTTAACTACTTTATCTTTAATAATTTCAACTTCTATATTTTCGTTATTATTTGAACTATCAATTGAAGATGGAAGCAATGTTCCTATTATTAAGTTTTCTAATTCTTGATTCTTAATATCAGAATCGTTTGTAGATACTAGTTTAGAACTACTTGTAGATCCTATCTCTTTAGACATACGAAATAAAAAAGTAAAGATCTCAATTAATTTTCAGTGAAACAGTATGAAGAAATTCAAAATCAATCTTATTTAAGCCTATACAAATCTTTAATTATATCGAAAAGTGGAAGTGCTAGAAATCTTTTAGGATTTAAGCCTATACAATAGCTTATCTTAAGTGCTAATACAATTCTCTTAATAGATAATCCTATACAACTTAATAAACAATCTTCAAATATCGTAATTTTGTGATCTTGAAATCTCGTATGCTTGTGTTCTCGTATGCTCCTTTGTAATCTCTTCAATGATCTACAGTGAAGATCATTAGGTGCCATAAGTATGCTTTTAGTAAAAATAAAACACTCATTAATTTAACATTCAATACATAACTTAAACCTATACTAACTGTATACATAGACTTCTAACTTCCTAACTTTCATGCATATGAAGACACCTATGCAAACACACATTTGTTTACACGCAAACATGCATCATATAACAATTCAATATCTATCATTCATACAAGCATATCAACATGCATACAATCTTATATTAACTAATTCGTATTTAACATGCATAATATATTTATGTATTAACATGCATTAGTATATATATGCATTTACTAGCATGCATAAACATGCATACTAACATGCATTCATAAACATGCACTTTCATCTAATATGTATACACTTATTCTCATGCATTTATACATACATTTTCATACGTACATTCAATACACATGGATATATGCATCATTTCACATGCATATATGTTTTAGTTCTCATGCATATCCTATCTTCATATGCATATGCATATGAATTATCTCTAATATGCACATGTATTATCTTATACCTTCTATATGTACATGTACTACATGCTAAATCTATCTTAACATGCACATGCATACACATGCACTCTTACTCAAATAGACATACATAGCATATTCATCACTCATGCTTATCATTTCTAAACATGCATAAAATGCATCACACTTCATATGCACTCATGCATACACTCCTACATTTATGAAAATCATTCTTCATATGCATACATATTAACATGCATATTAATATACATGCATGCTCATGCTCACACATATTCATGCATACATATATTCATGCATACTCATATATGCTCACACTTACGCACACATATGCAATCACTCTCTCACTCTTTTTGCAACAAAAAAAACATTTGTCGGATCCATAAACACTTGAAATCAACTACATGAATAGTGCTATCAGAAGTCAATTTTCATAATTCTGCTTTCTTTGGAAGTGTGCTGAGAATGATAAGTAGAAACCCAAAAAGTTCTTGGAACGTTGCTATATACCTCAGGTGCACAAATATACAGAGATGATGGTTGCATGAGTAGTGAGTGCTAACTTTCCCCCCTGTTCTGCCTGTCTCTCACTCTCCAGGTCTTCAAGAAGCTTGGAAGGCGATGTAGTGCCCTAATTGTGGGTGCCTCTATGTGTACATGCACAAGATAACTTGACTCGGGAATCCGGACAAGAGGAAATGCTCTCTCTGTGAACATGCCGACATGACTTTCTCTTCTCAGGCTCTAAATTCCTCTTGATATAACAGTGCAAACCAACAAATCCTCTTCAATCCCTCACTACTTCTCCGTAACGGATCAATACAAGCTCTATTTTATATTTGTGCTCTCTCTCTCTTTGTGTGTACCTGTGATGTATGTACGCGCGCGTCTGCGAGTAATATAGTGATAAATAGCTCTGCTATATAATTCGAGCCTACAATTTCTGCCGCTTAAAATATCAACTTCCGACATCATGTGAAAAATAAGTGCTTCCAAAAGTACATTTTTATGAGCCTGCCTACGGAGTTGCACTCTAATCTCAAGCAATACAGGTCCTGCGCTAGAGCCACACTCCCAACATGCAGTAATGATACAAAAGTAAAAGGCTTGTTGAATGTATTCATGATACATGTATTACGTGATCACAACGCATGAATATTCACATAATACATAGTTTTGAATTGAGATATGTGTATTAATACGTACATACGTGTAACTCATAAGAGGGAATACAAAATCACATACATAAATGCTCAAAATACAACCGCATGCATGCATACGCGTACCCTAGTTCTTAAATCAAATATGCAATCCATCAAAATTTATGTGCTCATGTGTGGATAAATGTGTATCGTACTTTGAGAGAAAGCTTGCACAAAAACACACAAAAATGCACAGGCAAAACCGCACGCACACATGACATCTAGATTCTACGGGCATTCTTCGATAAAAAACGCGAAGCATTAGAAATTTCCATACATAGTGAGAAATACCCCTATAGCGAATAAAATTACTTTTTTTTGTACACTAAAGATCACAGATAATAAGAAAGCGCGACCAATCTCTCTCTCTCTCTCTGTCCTTGCACCAAAACCATGCGAACTTGTGCCATTTTTTTTAATGCGGAGATCCAATCAAGAGCATAATTGACTAAACGGATTCGACTCTAAGCATTCTACATTCGTTCTTTTAAGTAGTAGCGCCATGTAATATGGCTGGGGTGAGTTCATTCTGAAGCTGCCTGCTACGATCGCATATACTACACAAGTCAAAATATTGATTCCGCTGTAATCATACCACATTTCATTGTTGCTAAAAGAGTTGACTGCAATCTACACAAGCCTAGGACATCTATGAAATTTTATGGGCACAGTGCATTTGCGCATCTAAGCTTGTGTGATCTCCACATCAGGCAATTTTCATTCTAAATCAACAAGAATTGACGTGACAGTGGTCGCATCAAGCTTCTGGACTCGATTTTCTGAGTGCAGCAAGAAAGCATCTCCCATCTCAACTTCCATGTGCTTCGGAATGAAGCGTGCAAATGCAATATTTAAAAGAAACTCTAAAAGAGAGAATGAGAATGGTAACGAAGGCTTCTACGTTGGTAAACTAAATATACTGCAGAGCTAAAACCTATTTCTCATATGCATGAGCACGAATCCACCGCCTTCTCTACCATGCTTTGAGCTCCGACTAAGACCATGTCCGTCTCCATCTCTCTTTGTGCATTTCCTCTCACTCTCTCTCTGCGAAACCAAGGTTGCAAGCGCTCACAGAAGATAGAGAGAACAATTGACAAACAACTAGTGTTCCCGAAAGAAACGATGCAAAAGGCGCCTCTCTCTCTCTCTCTTTCTCTCTCTCTCTCTCTCTCTCTCTCTCTCTCTCTCTCTCTCTCTCTCTCTCTCTCTCTCTCTCTCTCTCTCTCTCTCTCTCTCTCTCTCTCTCTCTCTCTCTCTCTCCTCTCTCTCTCTGTAGAATTTGCCGTACCTGCAGTGAAGATCATTAGGTTTCTCATTGAGTAATAGTTCTGTTTTATAGGCTTCAGATTAGTATGCGCACCACTCAACTTGCCATGCACACAATTAGTTACTTATCATGCATTCCACATATTCTCATAGTTTAACAGCCACGTTCATGCATAATAACGAGTGCATTTGTTTTGTTTAATATTAAATAAATATAACATGACTTAACTATGTAACTCTATAAACTAATGAATATAACATTATATATATCCTAAAATATATAGTGAAACTAATATATATAATATAGCATTACTATAAATATCAATTTAATTCATTTATTAATTAAACAATTTTCTATAATTAAAATATGTATATAATTATATAGAAATATTCACATATACTTATCTAGTTATTAAAGTTTAATCATTTATACTTTTAAACTTATAATACATATATTCATATTATAGCATAACATCTAACATTATAGAAATGTACATATCTAATATTTATATATTGATACTATAAAAGTTAAAACATTCTGTACCCATTCATATAGTTATAGAGGCATGGATGATCACATTCTCTTTCTTATTCATAAACTTTAATAGGCATACACTTAGGGTTAAAGTCTTATATTACATACATGAAGAGTTCCTACAATTACATATAAACAAGCACTTAATCTTATTCTTCATATTAGGGTTTTCTTGAGTTTTTTAAATAGGTAAACATATAGGGTTTAAACCACTTATAATGTAGGGTGCTAGACCTTTTCTTAAGGAATACATTCACATAAATGAATTCAACTATTGAAGCATATCTAAAGCTAAGATATATTCTCAACAACATGAAAGTTCATATGCATAAATATAAACATTAGAATTAACAAACATTATCATACATTCTTACCTATTCTCTTGCATCTACATACATACACAAATATGTCTTTAACTAATAAAGATGAGGCCTTCTCTTAATTCAGCTCTTCTTGTTTTTGTTATCTGCAGGTACTCAAAAGAAAAACATTAGTCATTTTAAACCAATGCATTATAAAAAATATGAGAGAGATATCATTTAACTGGCTCTAAAGCAAATTATTTTTATTTTTCCATATGACAATTCGAGTGAGGAAATCCTTCCGACATCTCCCCCCACCAAACCTGCACATCGCCCTCGATGGGCCAACCTGTAGTTCAATAGGAAAGTAGTATCAAATTCTTTCGAAAAATATTTCTTGAACTATTTTCAAACTTATATGAAATATGCTCCTAAAGGTAAGTACATCTTCTAATAGTTAAGAAAAACCTTTTAAAATTATGCAAACTTGAATCATAAACATTTTCGTTCAATGCATGAAATTGAAAACAAGTTTTAGAAAGTCCCATAGAAATCAAGCAGACAGTTGTGGTACTTGCTCTTCTATTAACCCGTTCAAAAGTAATAAATATTTTATATAAATGGTCTATCCCTGATTCCCTAGTCACTCGCCATAAGATGCATCTAAACTAATTCCTCTATAGCATAAATCCGCCTCATATTGCCCGTATAGAATTTCAGAAGTGGTTTCGAGACCACAACTGAATCATGATAACTTTTTTCTTTTCTTTTCTTTCTTTTTCTTTTTCTTTTTTTTTTAATTTTCTTTTTCTCATCTTGCAGTAGCCATTAATATACTGCTTGATGTTCTCATTTTTCTCTTTTATTAATTTTTCTTTGCAACTTTTTTGTTTAAGGGGAAAGGCTTAACCCCTAATCAGAGCAGAGGTTCTAGAGGAATGCTATAGTGGGAACTAGGATCTCATTAGCGACATGGGTTGGGAGTTAAGGTAGCCTACCTATATAAAATAAACTTACTTCTACTAGGAATCGCAAGTCAAGTGTTCCCTCTCCTATCCTTAAGAAAGCCATAGGGTCTCTAATTCTTATCTTCTCTTCATGCACATCCCTTCTTCAGTTTTAAATTCATTGTTTCATAATTTTAAAAATCTTCCTTTCCTATCAGAAGGATGTACATATCTATACATGAAATGCATCAATAAAAATCATATTAGCAACTACAAAATAAGTAAAGTTTAGAACTCTTTCACCTGATCATTTTTATTCTTCTTCATCGTCGTCCTCCAAGAAGTCTTCGTCCAATTCAAATTTACTGCTTTCTCTTCTTCTAAAGATCTTGATTCTTTTCCCTGCAATCAAATTCTTTAGCATAGAACCATCAAATTCACATAATTTATATGTACCTGTTTCATAAACTGAAACAACAACGTAAGGTCCGAACCAACGTTTAGTTAGTTTCCGACGTGCATCGTATTGAGTATCAAATGTACTATCATATACAAGCACCCACTCACCACTTTCTATTGGTTGCGGTCTTAGTCTATGTTTCTTATCAAAATATAATTTATTTTTCAATCTAGATGTTTTTAATTTTTTTATTGCTTCTTTAAGATTTTCATTCCCTTGTTTTAATTGCCTAATTCTAAATGCTAATAAGTCCTCTCTTGAAATGTTATCTTTCCAACCTAAATTCATCCAATTAATTATCTGAGTATGAATCGGAAATAATGGTTTCTGACAATACATGAGTTCAGCTGGCATAAAACCAGTTGTTCTCATGTACGTCATGCGATCAGCCCAAAGAGCAAATGGGAGATATTTTGGCCATTGACCAATATCTCCGTGGCAAGCTTTAGAAATAGCCTTCACTATGGAAGGATGCCCTCGTTCAATTTAACCATTTGCTTCTGGGTTATAGGCAGTCGTAAGAGACAATCGAATCCCATGTTATGCAAAGAATTCTCTCGCCTCTCTCGCATCTAACTCACCTCTATCCGCTACTACTTTTTCTATATATCCAAATCTCGATAATACTTCTTCTAAAAGGAATACACATACATTATAAGTAGTATTGGAACGAAGCGCTCTACCTTCGATGTGATTTGTCAAATCCTCTCGTGCAAGAACAATATATCTCATACAATCACTGCTTTTAGGCATGGTCACAAGGTCAACTACCCACTTGTAATGAATACAAGGTGGATAGGTCGGGTGAAGGGGATCTCTATGCTTGACAGAGGAGTGTAACTGGCACGTACTACAAGTGCTCACAAATTCTTTAACAGTTACATACATCCTCGGCCACCAGTAGCTTTCCCTAATCTTTTCGTACGTAGCTACAAAGCCTTTATGACTAGCCCAAAGGCTTTCGTGCATCTCTTGCATAACTTGCACTTGAAAGACCTTCAAACCTAGTACTCTTTGAGGGTTTCGAACCTTTCCTCTAGCATGTCTCCAAAGATATCCATCTTTCAAGAAGAAGTTGAAAGACTTCTTCCTGATGTTCCGGAATCGATTTGAAGACCAGCTTGGGGAAGGCTGAAATGAACTCAGATAGTTTCCTATATCTCGCCACTCTCCTTCAGAATGGCATTCTCTAAATCTTTCATATGTATATGTAGATGTTTCATAATTTAATAAATTAATATGATTATTTAATGCTTCACTATCATTATCGAACTTTGCTCTTGAAAGCATATCAGCAACGGTGTTATGTTTATCGGCTATATGAACAAAAGCAGGATTAATGAATTTAATATAGGCTATCCATCGTAGCATAGCTATATCTGGAGATGAACAATTAGCTATTAAACCTATTCTCTAGGGAAAAAGTTATTCCCACCTCTTCAAATCTTTCAAATATCTTTTCACAATCTAAAATATGGCTGGAAACAAACTTTCTACAACCGGATGAATCTAAGCTTTCATCCTTTTCTTTTTCCACACACCCTTTTATTGGAATGTCATCAATAAAAGGCATCGTCACTTTTGGGATAAAGTCATGTAGGACCAGATTCATAGCATTCATCATGTGTGCCACAGAATTTGTTGCTCCTTGTGGTAAAATACACATACGTACTAAACCCAAAGGAGTCTTCATCGTGGTCACATCTCGACTCTCAATTGCTAATTGAAACTGATCGTACCCTGAATACAGGTCTCCCATTGAATAGATGGAGTGACCAGCGAATGCCCCGGCAAACTCACCTACAATGGGACCCGTTCCTACATTCCTAATAGTGACTTTATTCATAGGCTATAAATCCTGAATAAAGCGTAGCTTCCCACTCTTTTTTGGTACCGTGAACCACCTATTAGAGTATGGTGCTGAGGATGGTTCCAAGATTCTCATGGCAATCTTCTCCTTTAACAATCTCATTAGCTCAGGTAAATGAGCCTTTGGGACTGGAATCGGACGAAGATTCCAAGGAATATGCGGTATTGTAAAAATAATCATCGGAGCTACTAACTTTGGATCTGCACATCCTATCTCATGTGGGAACAAAGAAAAAGCTTTACCATGACGAACAATCATCTTGGTAAACTGCTCTTTTTCAATTTGAGAAAGAAATTCATCTCCAAATTTAATAAACTTCTTACTCTCATCAGTAAATATGTGACCTATCTTAGATCGATTTCTAAGAATAGGATCATTTGATACTCGACGAAATATGTCATGACTATCTTTGGGTAAGGGTTGAGCTACAGGCTTTATTTTCTTTTCTACAGTTTTGTATTTGGTTTCTATGCTAACTTCATGCTCTAAGAAGAATTCACTAATAATCTCATACTCTTGAATAGAATTAAGAATTACTAGATTTGATTCAAATTTTTCATGAGAAACACTTTCAAGCTCTTCTAATAAAGTAGAACTTTTTGCTAATTTAATTATACTCTCAATTTTCTCGTCACGTAAAATTAATCCAGTTTGTCTGAAATATTTTTCAGTTTGTTTTCTAAGTGTTTTTGGAAGGTTTTCATTAGTAATATAATGCAAACTAGTTGTAGGAGTACAAATTAAGTAATTTTCAAATTTATGTTCATTGATAGGCGAGACATCAAAACAACGTCCACTATTGTCTCGCTCAATAGTGGAGTCTAGCAGAAATTTTGATCATAGTACGCTCCATATTCTCTTACAGTCAGTGGATCATCACAAACATGACTGATCGAGTCAATAGGATTTCTTCTTAAGCTCTTTCTATTTCTAGTATGGTTTGGGCAAACCGTCATAACTTGCAAAGAATCCATCCCTGATTTGGATCGAATTCTTGCATACGCTGATCCGTCATTCATTGCTTTAGTTTCCATCCTCATTTCAGCTATAAATGGCTGTCCAAGAATCACTTCATATGAACAATTATCTTGAACGAAGAAGTGAAACTCTTCTCGAACACCACCTATCATAATAGGCACATTCGCACATGCACCCAACAAAATTCCAGAGCCATTATCAGCTATTCTCATCCGCCAACCGTGCTCTTTATCAATTGGCCACCTAAATTTGTCAAAGAACTTTTTTGAAATCACGTTTATCTCTGACCCCGAGTCAATGAGAGCCAAAGCTAAACAAGAATCCTTTTCATCACCGATTCTAATCTTTACTTCTGGTGTGCCTCTTGCCCAGAAGGTAGAATTGTATTTACTCTCACTCTTTAACATTTCTTCATCAGGTTGTATAGGTCCTAGAAAACTTCTATTTACACTTCCTGTTGTAAATTTTTCATCATCCTCATAATCACTTTCACTCAATGTAACTACATCATTCATAACTAGGGTTTCTTCTGCCACGTCTTGCATATCCTCGTCTTGTGGCAAAGGAAAGCGTCTTCTTCTAATAAGTCGAATAAAACTATCCTTGAACTCTGGTTTCGCTATGGAAAACACTTGCTCAAGTGACATCGTTACTTGACTTTTTAGAAGAATGTCATTTAAAATCTCCCTAGCATCATTTTTCTTTTCAAGCTCAGAAATCATAATAGCACGTGGAGCTCTTCTACCCTTCTTCTTTCCTTTCTCTTCATTTTGCTTTTGATCCTCTTTATTTTCAGGTTTAGAGGTTTCTTTTTCCACTTTCTTCTGTTCTTCTTGGGGTTGAACATTTTCATCGGTCGGCTTTTTGCCTTCCTTTATCATTTTTCTCTTCTCTTCTTGAGATAAATTTGATTCATCAAATTGAACTTTTTTATCAGTTTTCTTTTCATCTTCTCTTGTTTGCCTCCTAGTTACCCTCCTATCACCTTCTTCTACATCATCCTGTTGATCTTCTCGTCTCCGTTTTTCCTCAACATTAGCAATGTGAGAAAAGACAGAGGATTGTTCTACAGGAGATTTCCATGCAATCTTGTACATTATTTCATCTCTAGCTCGTACCAGTGCCTCTATCGAATATGGATTTTGGTTAGGTGTTGAAGAAGGCCTATCCTCGACCGGCTCTAGTCTTGCAGCAGAAGTACTGGCAGTCGCATCTGAGACTATTAAATTTTCATAAAGCTTTTTCATTCCGCCTTTACCCCAATTGAAAGACAAAGGAAGACGAGACCTAAAGTCACATAGTCTTCTATCTATTTCTACAACTAATTGATTCGCCTTAGCACTTTTTAACTCTTCACAAGCAAATGATGCGTGCTCCAGACTATCACACCAAACACAGCGCTTCACGCCAGTCTCTCTTTTCTCATTACTTCTTTGAAAGGGTGGTTGTACAGCAAACTGAGAAGCTTGCTGTGGTACCGGCTGAAAGACTGGTTGTGGTGGAACATACTGAGGCATAACTTGTTGATTAGGCGGTGCTTGCCCTGCACCACTACTGCTAGCCCCTGGATCGTTAAAGCTCATGGAGTAAACTTGTTTATTTAAATTAGCAACCTCTTTTGAAAGAGATGCTTGCATGTTCATAACATTTTCCATTTGCTTACATAGAATTTCTAGTTGAAATTCTATGGGAGCTTTAGTAGTAGTTGTATTATTACTCGTAGCCATAGTCGGAGGCATTGGCATGTCAACTTTCCTTATAGCAGGAGTTTCCCTTGGCTGAGAAGCATTAGGTCTAAAATATAAAATTGTTTGCCTTTGCTTCATTTGAGCAACAGCCTCTATCTCTTTTTTAACTTTCTCCCAATCATCAGTTAGCCCATATCTTTTTCTTGGCTCCTCTATTCGTCTTTCAATTTCAGCCCTATCCTTAGGACTAAGTATCTTAAGAAAATATATAATTACATCTAGATTAATAGCATTTCTGTCATCTTCAAGAAGTCGAGCCAGACGTCTCATAAACTCACCGTGAAGATGAGTTAAAGACTCATTGCTCTTAACAGTGTTTAACCAACGCAGAAAAATTCACGACTGTGCTGGCTAAAATCTTCGAGATAGAACATTTTATGAAGTTCCTTTCTAAATTCCTCCCATGTTTTTTTGGCATGCTCTTGTATAGATTCTAGAATTGAACTAGAAACTACTCGACTAAAGTATTTAACTAAAACATCTTCAGGTAATCCCTGGATTTGCACTTGCTCCTCAAATGCATCCAAGTATTCCGTAATGTTCAATCCAGTAAATTTTCCTTTTTCTTTTAGAATAGCTTGGACTGTACGTGTCCCTTGCTTTTCAATCATCATGTTCCTAAACATTTCCTCCATTTTGCGTTCTTGATAACGTTTCAAATAGAGAAGAAGTTCCCTAATAGCCGGATCTAATTGCTCTCTAAATTGCCTAAATCTATCACTAGTTGATAAAGCCAGGGATGGCTTTACCCTAATCCTAGGCTTTACTAAATCTAATTTTCTTTTCTAAAATCTTTTTGATTTCTAAAAACCTAAATTTATCTCTTTTTATTAAAAAAAAACCTAATAAAGTAGTTTTTTATAAATTTTCTTGATTTAAATCCTTTAGTTTAATATTAATTTTCTTTTAAAAAATAATTTCTTTGAAAAAATAAAAGCATTAACTATAAATCAAAAGTAACCTAAATTTAAACTATTTTTATGCTAAAAGCTTTCTTTTTATGCAATAAAACAAACAATCTTTCTTTTTCAAAACTTAAAATCTTTTCTTTTTAATGATGCAAAAATAATGGCTTTTCCAAAAATGCAGATATTTAAATGCTTTAAGTAAAAATTATATATCCTAGATACAAAAGAAAAATTCAAATACTCTTTTAAATGCTAATATGAAAGTGCTTAGATCCTAGTGTAGATGAAAACAACTTTTCTTTTTAAGTGATGTGTGTAAAATAAAGAACTTGAAATAAACACTTTACCTGATGATATTTTTGCTGAAGAGGTTCAAAAGTAAATGTTAAAACAATCTAAAACACAAAATTTATCTTGATTCTCTTGAACGTTGAGGGGGGGGGGGGTTTGAAACGACAAAGCTCCACCAGTTGGAAATCCTTCTCCACGGTTTTGTCACAGCTTCAATCTTCATCTTTTCTGCATACAAGAAGAAAATGAAATTAGAGATTTAAATCAAAACTGAAAATGTAACGTAAGTCCTAGGCACACTATCGTTACGCTTCACGTCGGGTTCACCAAAGCTATCGTAGAGGGGTCTGAAGGTAGGCTGACGTTCATCTAAAAGATTCGCGCTAACCTAACCGTGTGACTGCACGCAGGCTGCTTCTAAATATGCCTAGGGCCTTCGGTTGATTTTTCAGTTTAGGTGTGATAAAAACCTATATGTTTCTAATATATGGGAGTGTAAATTAAGAACTAATTATTTAGACTAAGGACCGTAAGGACGAGCGTTCCTATAATTTTCTATAGCTTCTAATTGATAAGACAAAATTAAGTTCTCGTTTGTAATATTATCTTTAACAAAGTCAACTTCTTCGTTTTCAATTTAATTTGAGTTAGGTTTTCTAACTAAATTAGGTGGGAATAAGTCTTTCTTGTCGTCCGGTTCTGGCAAAACTATGGTAATTAAAGGTAAAATTCTAGAAAGAAGACGATCGTAATCTAACGTGTGTAAAGTTTCGTTAACTACTTTATCTTTAATCACTTCAACTTCTATATTTTCGTTATTATTTGAACTATCAATTGAAGACGGAAGCAATGTTCCTATTATTAAGTTTTCTAATTCTTGATTCTAAATATCAGAATCGTTTGTAGATACTAGTTTAGAACGACTTGTAGATCCTATCTCTTTAGACATATGAAATAAAAAATTAAAGATCTCAATTAATTTTCAGTGAAACAGTATGAAGAAATTCAAAATCAATCTTATTTAAGCCTATACAAATCTTTAATTATATCGAAAAGTGGAAGTGCTAGAAATCTTTTAGGATTTAAGCCTATACAATAGCTTATCTTAAGTGCTAATACAATTCTCTTAATAGATAATCCTATACAACTTAATAAACAATCTTCAAATATCGTAATTTTGTGATCTTGAAATCTCGTATGCTCCTTTGTAATCTCTTCAATGATCTGCAGCAAAGATCATTAGGTGCCATAAGTATGCTTTTAGGAAAAATAACTCATTAATTTAACATTCAATACATAACTTAAACCTATACTAACTCATGTATACATAGACTTCTAACTTCCTAACTTTCATGCATTTGAAGACACCTATGCAAACACACATTTGTTTACACGCAAACATGCATCATATAACAATTCAATATCTATCATTCATACAAGCATATCAACATGCATACAATCTTATATTAATTATGCATTCACTAATTCATATTTAACATGCATAATATATTTATGTATTAACATGCATTAGTATATATATGCATTTACTAGCATGCATAAACATGCATACTAACATGCATTTATAAACATGCACTATCATCTAATATGTATACACTTATTCTCATGCATTTATACATACATTTTCATACGTACATTCAATACACATGGATATATGCATCATTTCACATGCATATATGTTTTAGTTCTCATGCATATCCTATCTTCATATGCATATGCATATGAATTATCTCTAATATGCACATGTATTATCTTATACCTTCTATATGTACATGTACTACATGCTAACTCTATCTTAACATGCACATGCATACACATGCACTCTTACTCAAATAGACATACATAGCATATTCATCACTCATGCTTATCATTTCTAAACATTCATAAAATGCATCACACTTCATATGCACTCATGCATACACTCCTACATTTATGAAAATCATTCTTCATATGCATACATATTAACATGCATATTAATATACATGCATGCTCATGCTCACACATATTCATGCATACATACATTCATGCATACTCATATATGCTCACACTTACGCACACATATGCAATCACTCTCTCACTTTTTTTGCAATAAAAAAAACATTTGTCGGATCCATAAACACTTGAAATCAACTACATGAATAGTGCTATCAGAAGTCAATTTCCATAATTCTGCTTTCTTTGGAAGTGTGCTGAGAATGATAAGTAGAAACCCAAAAAGTTCTTGGAACGTTGCTATATACCTCAGGTGCACAAATATACAGAGATGATGGTTGCACGAGTAGTGAGTGCTAACTCTCCCCCCTGTTCTGCCTGTCTCTCACTCTCCAGGTCTTCAGGAAGCTTGGAAGGCGCTGTAGTGCCCTAATTGTGGGTGCCTCTATGTGTACATGCACAAGATAACTTGACTCGAGAATCCGGACAGGAGGAAATGCTCTCTCTGTGAACATGCCGACATGACTTTCTCTTCTCAGGCTCTAAATTACTCTTGATATAACAGTGCAAACCAACAAATCCTCTTCAATCCCTCAGTGCTGTATCTGATTTGTCTCTTTCCCGATGTCTACGGTCGTGTACGCACGCACGTCTCGACACTTCTGAGGAGCAAGGGTCCCACACGTACGAGGATCGTGCACGCTCCGGAGAGCACAGGCGAGGCGCCCAGCGCGCAGACGCCGCTCGCAGGACAGCGGGAACGGCGCACCAGAGCGGGGCCTGATCCAACCCCAGGCGCCGGCTTCCCGCCACGACCTCCTTCTTCCCGACACCTAAACCCGACGTGAAGCGAGGCGGTTGCCCGGTGATCCTCATCGCGTCACCTACTCCTTGAGAAGATAGACAAGAACCTCGGCATCGGACAGAGATTTCAGGTACCAGCATTTCAAGTTATTTGAAATTTTGCATTGCTTCACATACACTGCTGAAACAAAAAGATTGTCTTGCTGCTTGAGTTTGAGCATCCACGCTTTGCATTAGTGTAGTCCATACGTGTGAGCACTTTTTTTTCCCGCTTAGACTAGGGATTTACTGATTTCATAGCTTAGACAGAACATTAGAAAACTTATCACAAAAAGGGGGAAAATACATTGAAATCTTGGGAATTGAAGAGAGGACAGTTCGACTAGACTTTGGCCTAGGTAAATCAGAGAGCTTAGACTGACCTTTACCTCCTGGCTCGTGACTCATCAAGCCTCTTCTCTGATCTCTACTCTGAGCTTAGAGAGATAGTTGAACCACTTACACTGGACCTTGTGCTACATTCTAGGACAGAGCAGAGAAGAGAGATGGAGGATATATTCAAGGAAATGGTAATAGAGAAACAAGGGGCCCGCGTAGTCCAAGCGGTATTGAGAGAAAAAGGAAAGTTTACAGGCTTGAATGTAACCGAGTACCTAGATGTTTTTGAGGAACAGGCACAGATTTATGGTCTACCCGAGGATGTGTTTACACATTACTTCACACGGGTAGTATCAGGATCCATTTTAGCCCCTATTACAGCACATATAGCAAAGCCTTGGGCCGAATTCAGAAAAGAATTGCATAAGTTGTTTTATTTGGAATATTTTTCCCAACATAGTAGAGAAGGGTTCTTGCGGTGGATAAGCTCTCCGAAGCCCACTGCATCCCTCACTCAACTTTTGAATGAGTTCTTGAGAAGATATGAACAACTTCCACAGGCCGATTTAGATGCTTTGAAACCTGACCTAGTTATATCTTTCCTTAGGATCTTAAGTCTTGAAGACAGGACTGAGGTCGAAAGGAGGATTGAAGAGCATGGGAAGAGATTTGGATTGACTGAAGATTGGGGTGTAGTGAGGAGAGAGGTAGAAGCGGTTGCCCAAATGAGGCAACGCCAGGCGGTGTTATACGATAGACCTGCAGTGGTAACACCACAACCGCCTAGGGAAGCTCCACTTCCGGCAATTCCGAATGTGCCTGCAACGTCAGCTTTTGCTAATGTTGCATCCACTTCGCGATCGCCAATGGAGCTACAGGTTGAGATTCTCAGTCGACAAATAGAGAATCTTATTATGATGCAAGCATCTATGTCAAAAGAAATGGCGAGTATTCACAATAAAGTTAATTCTATGGGATATCAGGACCCCACTCCTCCTCAGGCGAGTACGAGTTATGTAGATACATTACAGAGAGGCACTATGCCCATTCCAAATATGCAAGGCTATGTGATGCCATAGCCTGCACCTCTAGTGCAGCCTGTTGCCCAACAGATACCTACACCACCAGTGCAAACCACATTTCAAAGAAACACTGGACCTTTTGAGAGACGAGCGACTGGTGGGTTTGGAGGGGCTAAGAGATGCGTATGGTGTGATGCACAAGATCATTTTTCATATGCCTGTGAAGAGCTTAAGCTAGCAAAAGAGCATCAACTGGTGATAGATATCGATAAGAAGTTATGTGACTTCAGGACCCGCCTTCCTCTACCTGTGAATTGGGGAAAGGGGGGAATGAAGAAGTTTTATGAAGATTTATCTGGCAATAATGCAAGTACATCAGCTGCACGATTAGAACCTGTTGAGGAGGAAGATGAAAAAGTGCCTAGACCTCGACCCCAAAGAAATTATTCCATAGAGGCTTTAGTGAGGGCTAGGGATGCCATTATGCAGAAGACTGCCTGGAAGTCTCCTGTTGAAGAATCCTCGGTCTATTCCCATATAGCCAATGTGGAGGAAAAGAGGAAAAGGGATGAGAGTCAGGAAGAGACTGAGCCAGAAAGAAGAGTGACTAGAAAGCAAAGCCAAGAGGCCGAAGAAAAAGCTAAAGAGCCAAAGAAGAAAGTTCAGTTTAAAGAGCCTATAGCTACTCAGGCAGAGGCAAAGAAGAAGGAGATAAGAGAGGGAAAGAGGCCGGCTGGGCCAACTAAGATTCAAGAACTGACTAAAGAGAAAGAGAAAGAACCTGAACCGGTTCAAAAGAAAGACGAAATTCAAGAAAGTATTCAAGAGGATGACAAAGAAAAGAAGAAGAAAAAGAAGAGAACTCCAAAGCCTGTATTAATTTCTGAGTTGGAAAGGAAAAATGATGCAAGAGAGATATTAAATGACATTTTACTGAAGAGCCAAGTGACCATGTCCTTGGAGCAGGTCTTCTCCATAGCGAAGCCTGAGTTCAAGGACAGTTTTATAAAGCTGGTTAAGAGAAAGAGGTTTCCACTACCTGAAGATGTAGAGATGGAAGAAGCACCTGAAGATATTCAAGTGACAAGTGAAGCAGTTGCACTGAGTGACACATCTGACAACGATGATGATGAGGTTGCCAGGTGTCATAAAAATTCTCTAGGTCCTATCATACCTGATGATGAAATGAGGAAGACAGAAAGTGAGTTTAGTAGGACCTTTTGGGCGAGAGGAACTCCAGAGATGAAGATAAAGTTAGGGAGCAACGAGGAGTCATGTTTTGCTCTGGCCTTGATTGACTCAGGATCAGAGATAAATGTGATTTCTAAGAAGCTCTATGATAAGTTTAGGTGGCCGATTGATAAAGATCATGGATGGAGGATGAGGACAGTGGATAATGGTTCAGGAGCACTGCTTGGGGCATGCGCCTTTGTGCCTGTGACCATAGGTGGGATTTCTGAGGAATTTCACTTCTTCGTCTAGGACCATTGTTCATATGAGGCTATCCTTGGGCAGCCCTTTATAGCTGAGGTGAGAATGGAGACTAAGGCCATGGATGATGGATCTGCCTATGCACGAATCCGTTCTAGATCTGGCCTTCATTCTCTGCAAGTGATGATTGTGTGTCCAAATCACTCCGGGAATAGAAAGAATATAAGAAAGAAACCTATTAATTCACATGACCATGATGAGTGTATGCCTGTTGGAGAGTATGGAGCTTCTGCTGATCAAAATTTCTGTTAGGATCCACTGTTAGGCGAGACAACAGTGGGAATTGGTTTGATGTCTCGCATGACTTTGTACATAATTTTGAAAGTTTTTCTATTTATTCATCTGTATTCAAGTTGCTATGCTTACAAAAAGAAAATGTTTCAAATAAATTCAGAAAAGTTCATGAGAGATACTATAAGCATTTAGGAATGATGTTATCTGATGAGAAGATTGAAGATGTGATCCAGTTGGAGAGAAGTTCGACTACTCTGGAAGAGCTTGAGAAGGCATTTGAAAGAAATGAGAAATCAAAAATGATTATGCTCAGCTCTATCCAAGAGTATGAGATGATTAAGGAGTTTATGAGAGATCATGAAGTAAATGTAAATACAAAGTATAAGACTGTGGATAAGAAAGTGAAGCCTATAGCTCAGCCATTGCCAGAAGATAGTCATGAGAAATATTTGCGAGTGTCAGATGACCCTATGCTGAGACGAAGAGAGCTCATAGGGCATCATTTTACTGATGAGACTATTAAAGAGATCAAGTTTGGAGAAAAACCATTCCTGAGAGAAGAAGAGAAACAAAAGTTTATTGAAGTTATCAAGAAACACGAAAAAGCATTTGCACTTTTCCCACATGAGATAGGGTGCGCAGACCCGAAACAAGTACCTCCTATGATTATCTTTACAGTGCCACATATACCATGGAATATCCGGCCTATACCAGTCCCAAAGGCTCACTTACCTGAGCTGATGAGGTTGCTGAAGGAAAAGATTTCCATGCAGATATTGGAACCCTCCTCGGCTCCATATTCGAATAGATGGTTTACAGTGCCCAAGAAAAATGGGAAGCTTCGTTTCATTCAGGATCTGCAACCTGTGAATAAAGTCACAATTAGAAACGTAGGGACAGGACCCATAGTAGATGAGTTTGCTGAAGCGTTTGATGGGCATTCCATCTACTCTATGGGTGATCTGTATTCAGGTTATGACCAGTTTCAGTTGGCTATGGAGAGTAGAGACATTACGACCATGAGGACTCCACTGGGCCTTGTACGCATGTGTACTTTGCCGTAGGGAGTGACGAATTCTGTGGCTCACATGATGAATGCCATGAATCTGGTTTTACGAGACTTTATACCATCTATGACTATGCCATTCATTGATGATGTTCCAATAAAGGGATGTGAGGAAAGAGTGAAAGATGTGAGTTTAGATGCTTCAGGATGTAGAAAGTTTGTGAGAGATCATATTGCTGATTGTGAGAAGATCTTTGAGAGGTTTGAAGATGTGGGGCTAACACTTTCTTTAGAGAAATCGGTTTTTGGCGTTGATGAGGTCCTCATTGTAGGACATCTGTGTGGACATTATGGCCGCAAGCCATACCCGCAGAAAGTTGAGGCCATTAGCAGGATCTCTGAAGTGTGTCGTAATGTCAGTGAGGTGAGAAGGTTTCTAGGAGCCTGTGTATTCTATGTGATATGGATTCCTCACTTTGCTCACGTTGCGAACCCCTTATATGATCTGTTGAGAAAGAGAAAGAAGTTTCTATGGACAGAGAAACAGTCGAGAGCTATGCGTAAACTGAAGCAGCTGCTAATTGAAGCTCCGATTCTGAAGCGTGTTGACTATTCAGGTCAGAGACCTATCATTTTGACCGTTGATACCAGTCCTATTGGCATAGGCTGGGTCATAGGCCAAGATGATGATGAGCGGCAGAGATATGCAGTGCGCTTTGGTGCTAAGATCCTACATGATACCCAAAGAAAATATCCTCAGATTAAGAGAGAGTTATGGGGATTAGTGACTGCTTTAAAGAGCGATAAAGAGTATTTCATTGGGGCGAATGTGATAGTTGAGACTGACTGTCTTCCACTGATTGGCATGATTGCAAATTGTTCATCTCTGGATATTGCTATGCTTAGATGGATCTCTTATATAAAGTTTAAAAATCCTGCATTTGTACACATAGCTGGGAAGTCGAACACAGTTGCTGATATGCTTTCAAGAGCGAAATTTGATGATGAGTCTGATGACGATGATGAGGTAGAGAGAGATACACATATGATGAGATATGATCCATTGGTGTATGTTTATGAGCACTTCCGTGAGAATGGTCTATCCCTGATTCCCTAGTCACTCGCCATAAGATGCATCTAACTAATTCCTCTATAGCATAAATCCGCCTCATATTGCCCGTATAGAATTTCAGAAGTGGTTTCGAGACCACAACTCAATCATGATAACTTTTTTCTTTTCTTTTTCTTTTTTCTTTTTTATTTTCTTTTTCTCATCTTGCAGTAGCCATTAATATACTGCTTGATGTTCTCATTTTTCTCTTTTCTTAATTTTTCTTCGCAACTTTTTTGTTTAAGGGGAAAGGCTTAACCCCTAATCAGAGCAGAGGTTCTAGAGGAATGCTATAGTGGGAACTAGGATCTCATTAGCGACATGGGTTGGGAGTTAAGGTAGCCTACCTATATAAAATAAACTTACTTCTACTAGGAATCGCAAGTCAAGTGTTCCCTCTCCTATCCTTAAGAAATCCATAGGGTCTCTAATTCTTATCTTCTTTTCATACACATCCCTTCTTCAGTTTTAAATTCATTGTTTCATAATTTTAAAAATCTTCCTTTCCTATCAGAAGGATGTACATATCTATACATGAAATGCATCAATAAAAATCATATTAGCAACTACAAAATAAGTAAAGTTTAGAACTCTTTCACCTGATCATTTTTATTCTTCTTCATCGTCGTCCTCCAAGAAGTCTTCGTCCAATTCAAATTTACTGCTTTCTCTTCTTCTAAAGAGCTTGATTCTTTTCCCTGCAATCAAATTCTTTAGCATAGAACCATCAAATTCACATAATTTATATGTACCTGTTTCATAAACTGAAACAACAACATAAGGTCCGAACCAACGTTTAGTTAGTTTCCAACGTGCATCGTATTGAGTATCAAATGTACTCTCATATACAAGCACCCAGTCACCACTTTCTATTGGTTGCGGTCTTAGTCTATGTTTCTTATCAAAATATAATTTATTTTTCAATCTAGATGTTTTTAATTTTTTTATTGCTTCTTTAAGATTTTCATTTCCTTGTTTTAATTGCTTAATTCTAAATGCTAATAAGTCCTCTCTTGAAATGTTATCTTTCCAACCTAAATTCATCCAATTAATTATCTGAGTATGAATGGGAAATAACGGTTTCTGACAATACATGAGTTTGGCCGGCATAAAACCAGTTGTTCTCATGTACGTCATGCGATCAGCCCAAAGAGCAAATGGGAGATATTTTGGCCATTGACCAATATCTTCGTGGCAAGCTTTAGAAATAGCCTTCACTATGGAAGGATGCCCTCCTTCAATTTTACCATTTGCTTCTGGGTTATAGGCAGTCGTAAGAGACAATCGAATCCCATGTTGTGCAAAGAATTCTCTCGCCTCTCTCGCATCTAACTCACCTCTATCCGCTACTACTTTTTCTATATATCCAAATCTGGATAATACTTCTTCTAAAAGGAATACACATACATTATAAGTAGTATTGGAACGAAGCGCTCTACCTTCGACGTGATTTGTCAAATCCTCTCGTGCAAGAACAATATATCTCATACAATCACTGCTTTTAGGCATGGTCACAAGGTCAACTACCCACTTGTAATGAATACAAGGTGGATAGGTCGGGTGAAGGGGATCTCTATGCTTGACAGAGGAGTGTAACTGGCACGTACTACAAGTGCTCACAAATTCTTTAACAGTTACATACATCCTCGGCCAGCAGTAGCTTTCCCTAATCTTTTCATACGTAGCTACAAAGCCTTTATGACCAGCCCAAAGGCTTTCGTGCACCTTTTGCATAACTTGCACTTGAAAGACCTTCAAACCTAGTACTCTTTGAGGGTTTCAAACCTTTCCTCTAGCATGTCTCCAAAGATATCCATCTTTCAAGAAGAAGTTGAAAGACTTCTTCCTGATGTTCCGGAATCGATTTGAAGACCAGCTTGGGGAAGGCTAAAATGAACTCAGATAGTTTCCTATATCTCGCCACTCTCCTTCATAATCGCACTCTCTAAATCTTTCATATGTATAGGTAGATGTTTCATAATTTAATAAATTAATATGATTATTTAATGCTTCACTATCATTATCGAACTTTGCTCTTGAAAGCATATCAGCAACGGTGTTATGTTTACCGGCTATATGAACAAAAGCAGGATTAATGAATTTAATATAGGCTATCCATCGTAGCATAGCTATATCCGGAGATGAACAATTAGCTATTAAACCTATTCTCTAGGGAAAAAGTTAGTCCAACCTCTTCAAATCTTTCAAATATCTTTTCACAATCTGAAATATGGCTGGAAACAAACTTTCTACAACCAGGTGAATCTAAGCTTTCATCCTTTTCTTTTTCCACACACCCTTTTATTGGAATGTCATCAATAAAAGGCATCGTCACTTTTGGGATAAAGTCATGTAGGACTAGATTCATAGCATTCACCATGTGTGCCACAGAATTCGTTGCTCCTTGTGGTAAAGTACACATACATACTAAACCCAAAGAAGTCTTCATCGTGGTCACATCTCGACTCTCAATTGCTAATTGAAATTGATCGTACCCTGAATACAGGTCTCCCATTGAATAGATGGAGTGACCAGTAAATGCCTCGGCAAACTCATCTACAATGGGACCTGTTCCTACATTCCTAATAGTGACTTTATTCACAGGCTGTAAATCGTGAATAAAGCATAGCTTCCCACTCTTTTTCGATACCGTGAACCACCTATTAGAGTATGGTGCTGAGGATGGTTCCAAGATTCTCATGGCAATCTTCTCCTTTAACAATCTCATTAGCTCAGGTAAATGAGCCTTTGGGACTCGAATCGGACGAAGATTCCAAGGAATATGCGGTATTGTAAAATAATCATCGGAGCTACTAACTTTGGATCTGCTCATCCTATCTCATGTGGGAACAAAGAAAAAGCTTTACCATGACGAACAATCATCTTGGTAAACTGCTCTTTTTCAATTTGAGAAAGAAATTCATCTCCAAATTTAATAAACTTCTTACTCTCATCAGTAAATATGTGACCTATCTTAGATCGATTTCTAAGAATAGGATCATTTGATACTCGACGAAATATGTCATGACTATCTTTGGGTAAGGGTTGAGCTACAGGCTTTATTTTCTTTTCTATAATTTTGTATTTGGTTTCTATGCTAACTTCATGCTCTAAGAAGAATTCACTAATAATCTCATACTCTTGAATAGAATTAAGAATTACTAGATTTGATTCAAATTTTTCATGAGAAACACTTTCAAGCTCTTCTAATAAAGTAGAACTTTTTGATAATCCAATTATACTCTCAATTTTCTCATCACTTAAAATTAATCCAGTTTGTCTGAAATATTTTTCAGTTTGTTTTCTAAATATTTTTGGAAGTTTTCATTAGTAATACAATGCAAACTAGTTGTAGGAGTACAAATTAAGTAATTTTCAAATTTATGTTCATTGATAGGCGAGACATCAAAACAACGTCGACTATTGTCTTGCTCAATAATGGAGTCTAGCAGAAATTTTGATCATAGTACGCTCCATATTCTCTTACAGTCAGTGGATCATCACAAACATGACTGATCAAGTCAATAGGATTTCTTCTTAAGCTCTTTCTATTTCTAGTATGGTTTGGGCAAACCGTCATAACTTGCAAAGAATCCATCCCTGATTTGGATCGAATTCTTGCATACGCTGATCCGTCATTCATTGCTTTAGTTTCCATCCTCATTTCAGCTATATATGGCTGTCCAAGAATCACTTCATATGAACAATTATCTTGAATGAAGAAGTGAAACTCTTCTCAAACACCACCTATCATAATAGGCACATTCGCACATGCACCCAACAAACATCCAGAGCCATTGTCAGCTGTTCTCATCCGCCAACCGTGCTCTTTATCAATTGGCCACCTAAATTTGTCAAAGAACTTTTTTGAAATCACGTTTATCTCTGACCCCGAGTCAATGAGAGCCAAAGCTAAACAAGAATCCTTTTCATCACCGATTCTAATCTTTACTTCTGGTGTGCCTCTTGCCCAAAAGGTAGAATTGTATTTACTCTCACTCTTTAACATTTCTTCATCAGGTTGTATAGGTCCTAGAAAATTTCTATTTACACTTCCTGTTGTAAATTTTTCATCATCCTCATAATCACTTTCACTCAATGTAACTACATCATTCATAGCTAGGTTTTCTCCGCCACGTCTTGCATATCCTTGTCTTGTGGCAAAGGAACGCGTCTTCTTCTAATAAGTCGAATAAAACTGTCCTTGAACTCTGGTTTCGCTATGGAAAACACTTGCTCAAGTGACATCGTTACTTGAATTTTTAGAAGAATGTCATTTAAAATCTCCCTAGCATCATTTTTCTTTTCGAGCTCAGAAATCATAATAGCACGTGGAGCTCTTCTACCCTTCTTCTTTCCTTTCTCTTCATTTTGCTTTTGATCCTCTTTATTTTCAGGTTTAGAGGTTTCTTTTTCCACTTTCTTCTGTTCTTCTTGGGGTTGAACATTTTCATCGGTCGGCTTTTTGCCTTCCTTTATCATTTTTCTCTTCTCTTCTTGAGATAAATTTGATTCATCAAATTGAAATTTTTTATCAGTTTTCTTTTCATCTTCTCTTGTTTGCCTCCTAGTTACCCTCCTATCACCTTCTTCTACATCATCCTGTTGATCTTCTCGTCTCCGTTTTTCCTCAACATTAGCAATGTGAGAAAAGACAGAGGATTGTTCTACAGGAGATTTCCATGCAGTCTTGTACATTATTTCATCTCTAGCTCGTACCAGTGCCTCTATCGAATATGGATTTTGGTTAGGCATTGAAGAAGGCCTATCCTCGACCGGCTCTAGTCTTGCAGCTGAAGTATTGGCAGTCGCATCTGAGACTGTTAAATTTTCATAAAGCTTTTTCATTCCGCCTTTACCCCAATTGAAAGACAAAGGAAGACGAGACCTAAAGTCACATAGTCTTCTATCTATTTCTACAACTAATTGATTTGCCTTAGCACTTTTTAACTCTTCACAAGCAAATGATGCGTGCTCCAAACTATCACACCAAACACAGCGCTTCACGCCAGTCCCTCTTTTCTCATTAGTTCTTTGAAAGGGTAGCTGTACAGCAAACTGAGAAGCTTGATGTGGTACCGGCTGAAAGACTGGTTGTGGTGGAACATACTGAGGCATAACTTGTTGATTAGGCGGTGCTTGCCCTGCACCACTACTGCTAGCCCCTGGATCGTTAAAGCTCATGGAGTAAACTTGTTTATTTAAATTAGCAACCTCTTTTGAAAGAGATGCTTGCATGTTCATAACATTTTCCATTTGCTTACATAGAATATCTAGTTGAAATTCTATGGGAGCTTTAGTAGTAGTTGTATTATTAGTCGTAGCCATAGTCGCAGGCATTGGCATGTCAACTTGCCTTATAGCAGGAGTTTCCCTTGGCTGAGAAGCATTAGGTTTAGAATATAAAATTGTTTGCCTTTGCTTCATTTGGGCAACAGCCTCTATCTCTTTTTTAACTTTCTCCCAATCATCAGTTAGCCCATATCTTTTTCCTGGCTCCTCTATTCGTCTTTCAATTTCAGCCCTATCCTCAGGACTAAGTATCTTAAGAAAATATATAATTACATCTGGATTAATAGCATTTCTGTCATCTTCAGGAAGTTGAGCCAGACGTCTCATAAACTCACTGTGAAGATGAGTTAAAGACTCATTGCTCTTAACAGTGTTTAACCAACGCAGAAATCCTTCACGACTGTGCTGGCTAAAATCTTCGAGATAGAACATTTTATGAAGTTCCTTTCTAAATTCCTCCCATGTTTTTTCGGCATGCTCTTGTATAGATTCTAGAATTGAACTAGAAACTACTCGACTAAAGTATTTAACTAAAACATCTTCAGTTAATCCCTGGATTTGCACTTGCTCCTCAAATGCATCCAAGTATTCCGTAATGTTCAATCTAGTAAATTTTCCTTTTTCTTTTAGAATAGCTTGGACTGTACGTGTTCCTTGCTTTTCTATCATCATGTTCCTAAACATTTCCTCCATTTTGCGTTCTTGATAACGTTTCGAATAGAGAAGAAGTTCCCTAATAGCCGGATGTAATTGCTCTCTAAATTGCCTAAATCTATCATTACTTGATAAAGCCAGGGATGGCTTTACCCTAATCCTACGCTTTACTAAATCTAATTTTCTTTTCTAAAATCTTTTTGATTTCTAAAAACCTAAATTTATCTCTTTCTATTAAAAAAAAAACCTAATAAAGTAGTTTTTTATAAATTTTCTTGATTTAAATCCTTTAGTTTAATATTAATTTTCTTTTAAAAAATAATTTCTTTGAAAAAATAAAAGCATTAACTATAAATCAAAAGTAACCTAAATTTAAACTATTTTTATGCTAAAAGCTTTCTTTCTATGCAATAAAACAAACAATCTTTCTTTTTCAAAACTTAAAATCTTTTCTTTTTAATGATGCAAAAATAATGGCTTTTCCAAAAATGCAGATATTTAAATGCTTTAAGTAAAAATTATATTTCCTAGATACGAAAGGAAAATTCAAATACTCTTTTAAATGCTAATATGAAAGTGCTTAGATCCTACTGTAGATGAAAACAACTTTTCTTTTTAAGTGATGTGTGTAAAATAAAGAACTTGAAATAAACACCTTACTTGATGATATTTTTGCTGAAGAGGTTCAAAAGTAAACGTTAAAACAATCTAAAACACAAAATTTATCTTGATTCTCTTGAACGTTGAGGAGGGGGTTTGAAACGACGAAGCTCCACCAGTTGGAAATCCTTCTTCCACGGTTTTGTCACAGCTTCAATCTTCAATTTTTCTGCATACAAGAAGAAAATGAAATTAGAGATTTAAATCAAAACTGAAAATGTAACATAAGTCCTAGGCACACTATCGTCACGCTTCACGTCGGGTTCACCAAAGCTGTCATAGAGGGGTGTGAAGGTAGGCTGACGTTCATCTAAAAGATTTGTGCTAACCTAACCGTGTGACTGCACGCAAGTTGCTTCTAAGTATGCTTAGGGCCTTCGGTTGATTTTTCAGTTTAGGTGTGATAAAAACCTATATGTTTCTAATATATGGGAGTGTAAATTAAGAACTAATTATTTAGACTAAGGACCGTAAGGACGAGCGTTCCTATAATTTTCTATAGCTTCTAATTGATAAGACAAAATTAAGTTCTCGTTTGTAATTTTATCTTTAACAAAGTCAACTTCTTCGTTTTCAATTTGATTTGAGTTAGGTTTCTAACTAAATTAGGTGGGAATAAGTCTTTCTTGTCCTCCGGTTCTGGCTAAACTATGGTAATTAAAGGTAAAATTCTAGAAAGAAGACGATCGTAATCTAACGTGTGTAAAGTTTCATTAACTACTTTATCTTTAATAATTTCAACTTCTATATTTTCGTTATTATTTGAACTATCAATTGAAGACGGAAGCAATGTCCCTGTTATTAAGTTTTCTAATTCTTGATTCTTAATATCAGAATCGTTTGTAGATACTAGTTTAGAACTACTTGTAGATCCTATCTCTTTAGACATACGAAATAAAAAAGTAAAGATCTCAATTAATTTTCAGTGAAACAGTATGAAGAAATTCAAAATCAATCTTATTTAAGCCTATACAAATTTTTAATTATAACAAAAAGTGGAAGTGCTAGAAATCTTTTAGGATTTAAGCCTATACAATAGCTTATCTTAAGTGCTAATACAATTCTCTTAATAGATAATCCTATACAACTTAATAAACAATCTTCAAATATCGTAATTTTGTGATCTTGAAATCTCATATGCTTGTGTTCTCGTATGCTCCTTTGTAATCTCTTCAATGATCTGAAGCGAAGATCATTAGGTGCCATAAGTATGCTTTTAGTAAAAATAAAACACTCATTAATTTAACATTCAATACATAACTTAAACCTATACTAACTCATGTATACATAGACTTCTAACTTCCTAACTTTCATGCATTTGAAGACACCTATGCAAACACACAATTGTTTACACGCAAACATGCATCATATAACAATTCAATATCTATCATTCATACAAGCATATCAACATGCATACAATCTTATATTAATTATGCATTCACTAATTCGTATTTAACATGCATAATATATTTATGTATTAACATGCATTAGTATATATATGCATTTACTAGCATGCATAAACATGCATACTAACATGCATTCATAAACATGCACTATCATCTAATATGTATACACTTATTCTCATGCATTTATACATACATTTTCATACGTACATTCAATACACATGGATATATGCATCATTTCGCATGCATATATGTTCTAGTTCTCATGCATATCCTATCTTCATATGCATATGCATATGAATTATCTCTAATATGCACATGTATTATCTTATACCTTCTATATGTACATGTACTACATGCTAACTCTATCTTAACATGCACATGCATACACATGCACTCTTACTCAAATAGACATACATAGCATATTCATCACTCATGCTTATCATTTCTAAACATGCATAAAATGCATCACACTTCATATGCACTCATGCATACACTCCTACATTTATGAAAATCATTCTTCATATGCATACATATTAACATGCATATTAATATACATGCATGCTCATGCTCACACATATTCATGCATACATACATTCATGCATACTCATATATGCTCACACTTACGCACACATATGCAATCACTCTCTCACTCTTTTTGCAACAAAAAAAACATTTGTCGGATCCATAAACACTTGAAATCAACTACATGAATAGTGCTATCAGAAGTCAATTTCCATAATTCTGCTTTCTTTGGAAGTGTGCTGAGAATGATAAGTAGAAACCCAAAAAGTTCTTGGAACGTTGCTATATACCTCAGGTGCACAAATATACAGAGATGATGGTTGCACGAGTAGTGAGTGCTAACTCTCCCCCCTGTTCTGCCTGTCTCTCACTCTCCAGGTCTTCAGGAAGCTTGGAAGGCACTGTAGTGCCCTAATTGTGGGTGCCTCTATGTGTACATGCACAGGATAACTTGACTCGGGAATCCGGACAGGAGGAAATGCTCTCTCTGTGAACATGCGGACATGACTTTCTCTTCTCAGGCTCTAAATTACTCTTGATATAACAGTGCAAACCAACAAATCCTCTTCAATCCCTCAATACTTCTCCGTAACGGATCAATACAAGCTCTACTTTATAGTTGTGCTCTCTCTCTCTCTGTGTGTACGTGTGATGTATGTACGCGCGCGTCTGTGAGTAATATAGTGATAAATAGCTCTGCTATATAATTCGAGCCTACAATTTCTGCCGCTTAAAATATCAACTTCCGACATCATGTGAAAAATAAGTGCTTCCAAAAGTACATTTTTATGAGCCTGCCTACGGAGTTGCACTCTAATCTCAAGCAATACAGGTCCTGCGCTAGAGCCACACTCCCAACATGCAGTAATGATACAAAAGTAAAAGGCTTGTTGAATGTATTCATGATACATGTATTACGTGATCACAACGCATGAATATTCACATAATACACATTTTTGAATTGAGATATGTGTATTAATACGTACATACGTGTAACTCATAAGAGGGAATACAAAACCACATACATAAATGCTCAAAATACAACCGCATGCATGCATACGCGTACCCTAGTTCTTCAATCAAATATGCAATCCATCAAAATTTATGTGCTCATGTGTGGATAAATGTGTATCGTACTTTGAGAGAAAGCTTGCACAAAAACACACAAAAACGCACAGGCAGAACCGCACGCACACATGACATCTAGATTCTACGGGCATTCTTCGATAAAAAACGCGAAGCATTAGAAATTTCCATACATAGTGAGAAATACCCCTATAGCGAATAAAATTACTTTTTTTTGTACACTAAAGATCACAGATAATAAGAAAGCGCGACCAATCTCTCTCTCTCTCTCTCTGTCCTTGCACCAAAGCCATGCGAACTTGTGCCATTTTTTTTAATTTGGAGATCCAATCAAGAGCATAATTGACTAAATGGATTCGACTCTAAGCATTCTACATTCGTTCTTTTAAGTAGTAGCGCCATGTAATATGGCTGGGGTGAGTTCATTCTGAAGCTGCCTGCTACGATCACATATACTGCACAAGTCAAAATATTGATTCCGCTGTAATCATACCACATTTCATTGTTGCTGAAAGAGTCGACTGCAATCTGCACAAACCTAGGACATCTATGAAATTTTACGGGCACAGTGCATTTGCGCATCTAAGCTTGTGTGATCTCCACATCAAGCAATTTTCATTCTAAATCAACAAGAATTGACGTGAAAGTGGTCGCATCAAGCTTCTGGACTCGATTTTCTAAGTGCAGTAAGAAAGCATCTCCCATCTCAACTTCCATGTGCTTTGGAATGAAGCGTGCAAATGCAATATTTAAAAGAAACTCTAAAAGAGAGAATGAGAATGGTGACGAAGGGTTCTACGTTGGTAAAACTAAATATACTGCAGAGCGAAAACCTATTTCTCATATGCATGAGCACGAATCCACCGCCTTCTTTACCATGCTCTGAGCTCCGACTAAGACCATGTCCGTCTCCATCTCTGTTTGTGCATTCCCTCTCACTCTCTCTCTGCGAAACAAAGGTTGCAAGCGCTCACAGAAGATAGAGAGAACAAATGACAAACAACTAGTGTTCCCGAAAGAAACGATGCAAAAGGCGCCTCTCTCTCTCTCCTCTCTCTCTCTCTCTCCTCTCTCTCTCTCTGTAGAATTCGCCATACCTGTAGCGAAGATCATTAGGTTTCTCATTGAGTAATAGTTCTGTTTTATAGGCTTCAGATTAGTATGTGCACCACTCAACTTGCCATGCACACAATTAGTTACTTATCATGCATTCCACATATACTCATAGTTTAACAGCCACGTTCATGCATAATAACGAGTGCATTTGTTTTGTTTAATATTAAATAAATATAACATGACTTAACTATGTAACTCTATAAACTAATGAATATAACATTATATATATCCTAAAATATATAGTGAAATTAATATATATAATATAGCATTACTATAAATATCAATTTAATTCATTTATTAATTAAACAATTTTCTATAATTAAAATACGTATATAATTATATAGAAATATTCACATATACTTATCTAGTTATTAAAGTTTAATCATTTATACTTTTAAACTTATAATACATATATTCATATTATAGCATAACATCTAACATTATAGAAATGTACATATCTAATATTTATATATTGATACTATAAAAGTTAAAACATTCTATACCCATTCATATAGTTATAGAGGCATGGATGATCACATTCTCTTTCTTATTCATAAACTTTAATAGGCATACACTTAGGGTTAAAGTCTTATATTACATACATGAAGAGTTCCTACAGTTACATATAAACAAGCACTTAATCTTATTCTTCATATTAGGGTTTTCTTGAGTTTTTTAAATAAGTAAACATATAGGGTTTAAACCACTTATAATGTAGGTTGCTAGACCTTTTCTTAAAGAATACATTCACATAAATGAATTCAACTATTGAAGCATATCTAAAGCTAAGATATATTCTCAACAACATGAAAGTTCATATGCATAAATATAAACATTAGAATTAACAAACATTATCATACATTCTTACCTATTCTCTTGCATCTACATACATACACAAATATGTCTTTAACTAATAAAGATGAGGTCTTCTCTTAATTCAGCTCTTCTTGTTCTTGTTATCTGCAGGTACTCAAAAGAAAAACATTAGTCATTTTAAACCAATGCATTATAAAAAATATGAGAGAGATATCATTTAACTGGCTCTAAAGCAAATTATTTTTATTTTTCCATATGACAATTCGAGTGAGGAAATCCTTCCGACAACGCGTTGATTTTCAAACTGGATAATTTGAAGTTGACCCTCAAGTGGGACTAGGAAACGAAGGGGGCTCCAAGGGATTTTGAGCAATACAAAGGGGAATTTTGGGACTAGAAGACAAAGCCTATGAACCTGAGATCTGGTAGACACCTAGGCAAGGATAGACAAAGCATTAGATCTTCTCAGTCTAGTGTCAACCATACAGCTAAGTCTTGGGCACAACAACTAAGTGGTTGTCCTTACGTACTAAACTCTGACACAAGTGACTCAGAAATGTCTTTTAGCATGGGAAAACCTGCAGGTGGCTCAGGAACTACCCATCTACAAACACCAGAAGGTCCCTATAAGACACAATTGGAATATATTCGAACCAACTGATTAGGTGCTCACATCTATGAGGATGGCCTGAGGCGATCAGTGGTCTAACTCAAAAATCAAGATCAACCCTTTGGACTTGAACACCCGGTGGTCAAGTTCAAAGAGGGTTCATACATTGATAAGGAAGGAACCATGTATGTGGTCACCAACCTATCAGATAGGATCGATGAGTTTGGAAATATCATTCATGAGAATGAGATAGGAGACCTAGAACAAGGGAATGTAGGACAAGGACCCCAGACTCCTAGAGGTAAGTCAGTTTTGACCAGATTGATCACTCCAGATTGGATCCCTCAAGACAACAAAAGCATAGAACTATTCTTGAATAGAGAAACAGAGGAAGCCTTTTGGAGATTCAAGCCAGATCAATCTAGCCAACTGGGCATAGTCATCATCTATGAATTCAAAGATCCTGAGATACCAGGAAAAGTTGTCTACCTGGATAACACATCAGAGAAGATATTCTTGGTAACAGAACATGATAGACATGCATATACTTGGAAGAGTGAATTGATTTTCCCTCCACCAAGATCCAATGTTTCCCATGGCCTCCAAGGAGTAGGATCATCCCAAGCTCATGAAGCCCAGAGAGAAAGAAATAAAGAGAGACCTGAGGTAAGTTTTGCACACCCTGTGGGCAGGAATAGATCAGGAGTTGAAAATGAAAGACCTGAAAGAGAGAGACATCAAGCACATAGGCAACAAAGAGATGAACAAGATTTTCCATTGCCTAGACCCCGAGAGCACACAAGAACCCTTAGACCCACTCAAGTGATCAAGGCAATGAAAAATTATTTTGACGGGACAGGAGATCCTTATGATCATGTGGCAACAAGTGTTAAGAGCGGAACAGGTTGAGGATTTGTTCACCCAGTACGAGGCATTTGGTTTGACTCTTAAGGGCATTGCCTTAGCTTGGTTTCAACCACTGAGTAGTCGCAACTATCACGATATAGGTCAGTTGCTAGACGAATCCATTGTAGAATTTTCCAAGAGTGGTATCAGGCATAACGCATCATCTTTGATCCACAGTTTCAAGCAGACACCCCAAGAAACAGTGCGACTAGCAGGTAGAAGGTTTAGACAATACCTAGAAAGATGCCCTGCTCCAGAGTTACCCACACGAGCCAAACAAGTGGCTTTGTTCTTAGATGGCTTACTGAGCACAAAGTTGAGATCATATGTGTACTTGAAAGAGCCCAGATCCATAGAAGAGTGTGTGCGGACGTGCATTGACATAGAAGATAACTTGAGTGAGGAGTTAGGATTGTCCAAACTCTATAAGGATTCTGATAGTTCTACTAGTCATACTTCAAAAATCTCCACGGAAATAGATGAGATAGCTGAGCAAGTTGCCTGGAGGCTGGGAGTCCAAAATAGACAAACACAAAGAGTCACCTCATTGAACCGATGTTATACCTACGGAGGGGACCACATGGCTAATGTATGCCCAATGCAAAACCAAAACATTAGAGAAAGGAATGCTCCATATTGCACTATTGAGAGAAAATACACGAACCACACGGCTCAAGATTGTCCCTACAATAGGCAGGCTGTTAGACAGGATTATCAGCAACCTTACCAACAAGGTAGGTATCAAAACCAATACCAACAACCATATTATAGCCCACAACAGCAATATCAGGCACCATATAGGCCACAACCAATCCTAGG
The DNA here is from genome assembly GCA_020310875.1 of Ceratopteris richardii. Lineage (NCBI taxonomy): Eukaryota > Viridiplantae > Streptophyta > Polypodiopsida > Polypodiales > Pteridaceae > Ceratopteris > Ceratopteris richardii. Next base: position 263,077 of record MU260200.1, on the reverse strand, counting down.
AAACCAACCACCAGCGCCTGCTAAGGTAATTCTAGTTAAGTATGCAATGTCAGAAGAGAACCTTAATAGAGCATTGGTGCCAGTGACCCCATTGATCTCAGAGAATGACTCCCATGCTCATAGTTCAGACTACTCCCATGAAGGTAGTCCACATGCTTATTACACAGAGTCACCTGAACATAGTGAGATTTACCCGTATCAATATGAGGCACCACCTACGGAACAAAATTGGGAGCCTGAATACTCCAATGTCATGTACACAAATCCTAACCCTAGGCCCCAATTGAGACAAATGAGACCACAAGCCCCTAGAGGACCATGTTTTAGATGTCAGGGCGACCATTTCCTTTGTGATTGTCCCCACCCACCATCTCCGAGTCAAGGACAGGCTATCACAATACAGGCTTTTTGTCCTGATTGTGGCAAAGACCATCTCCCTAGAGATTGTCCAAGAAACCCCTCTAGTGCACCCAAGATTACACCCATTAATGTGGTAGGCTTAGTGGTGGATTCAAGTTCAAGTAGCAGTAATGTGGCTCCTATACAAGCTGTCACTAGAACACAAGCCTTAAAACAGGATAAACCAACAGAGCAATCGGAGTCGAGTGAATCGGGAGAACCTAGTAAGAGGAAAACAAGAACATGGAAGGATACTAGAGAGAAGTCCAATCGCAAGTGGAATAGAAAGTTATCAGAATTGGAAGAAAGCCTAAAAGAAGTGAAAACAAAAATAGAAGACATTGCATCTCAAAGCCCCTTGCATGCCGAAACTCCATCCACTCCACCTCATCCCACCCCACCACCCATTGTAAATAGACCGCAACCAAGGTCTATTCTCGCAGATCCAACCCCAGAAGGTTTGGACATGATGTTCAAGGCCTACCAAGCTCGACTTCAAGAAGGGCCAACAGCTGCAAATCTAGACAAGAGTTACCCTAGAGCGGATTTAGAGATTGAACGGATGAGGATGTGCATGAAAATGGTAGAACAAGCTCAAGCTATACTCGAGAATAGTCAAAAGTTCAATCAAACAAACTCTGTCAAACCGGATTTGCATTTCCAGGGCTTACTAGAAAGATTAGAGCAGTTGGTAAACAAACCACAAGTTTCTTTACCTCCACAGGCTCGACCAGTTATTGAAAGAGGAAGCTCACCACCAATGGGAGCTTATGTTCCTAATTCCATGGATGCTGGAATACCTCCTTCAATTCAACAGTACTCTCAAGAGTTCTTGTGGGAAATACAAGAAGAGAAATGGACCAAGGAGAAGGGTAATTCCCCTCCTATTCGTGAGATTGATGATCTTCATGATCAATTTCTCCAAGACATTCCATCTATTTACGGAGATGAGTAGAACAACAAGAAGACGAAAGATTAGATTTTGAATCTAATACCTTAGAAGAACTGCCTCAATTTCCAGGCCCATGGGAATCTGAATCTCTTCAGATCAGAGCTCCCACAATACTGGTCAGACATGAAGACTCAGTGATCCCAAGGAACACTGATGTCGTGAAGAACACTAAGGTTCAATGTCATCTCATGGTAGAAGAGCTATTAAAAGAAAAACCTGAACTATGGAATCATGTGAAGGATCAGGTTCCAGAACTTGATTCCAAAATGCCAAAAGTAGGCTCTGAGCAAAAAGTACCATAGATACCTCTAGACAAAATAGGGGACATGTGTGAGGGTGAAGAAGGTAATACTTATCTCCCTATCACCTACCAAGGTTACACAACCAAAGCAATCATAGATTTAGGTGCTGGTGTTGCTATCGCGACCACCTCCTTGTGGAAGCAATGGGGTAAACCCACATTAAGACAAACTAGAATGAAGCTTCAAATGGAATATGGTCATTTTGAAAGACCTCTAGGATTGCTAGAAAGGATAACTCTAACCACTTTGTAAGCCGCCGGATGGCATATTGTAATTTCCTACATTGTAATTCCTATTTTTCATATTCCGCACGAACCGAAAGGTCGCTGCGAAGAGTTGTATCACTTTATCAACTAATGAAAGGACACTCCGGTGACGACGCAGAGTATCGCCAGACTGTCTGTCTGGGCAATTGCGGTTGTGGAGTTGCCATAGTGCAGTTTCTTCAATTCTGAGTATTATCATTTTGGTCCTTGTTTAATTACATTAAGTTGTGATTGACACCATAAGATTAAGTGCGATAATAAGTCTGTATAACGGAAGAGAATAACTTCTACGTTACGTACTGTGACGGGTATTAATCTGAGTAAGACAATCAGTCGGTGAAAGAAGTAAATAGAATTCTGCGTTAGTGATTCGTGATAAGCAGAGTTGTGAGCGTTACCGTATTGCAACTTAGAATAATTAACTGGGAAAATCAAGTTACAGGGCCTTTGATTTATCAGACCCCTACCACCCCCAAGAACTCGATATAGATCTTAAAATGCATGTATTGTAACAGAGCATTTTAACACTGGCGCCGTCTGTGGGAAGGTAGCAACAGATTGTTGCAAATTGATCGTGGGAAAGTGGCCAAAGAAAGTGAATCAACAGTAAGGTGGAACAGTATGCAAGTGGTGCAGAGGTGATATATGCCGGTTACTCAGTCCGGCGAGTCGTACCCGAAATGTAGAAGCGACCAGCACCCCTGGGCGGTACCGAATCTGTTAGGGTCACCCACAAGAGGCAGAAGGGTAGGCTCATTAAGCCCAATAATCAAAGGATCGGAGCCAGTTAGCAGCGATTCCGGTATCATTCCGGTGACACGTGAGGAAATTCTGATAAATTTCGGTGAAATTTTGGTGCAGTCTACCGAAGACACAGTAACTTCAGAGTGTACAGGAACGCAGTGTGCGGTTGACCCAACACCGTGGGGTCAGGATTCGAATCTTTCCGAGGATAAAGTTGTGTTGCCCAGAAAGATCATTGCCGGTGAAAGAATACCCTGTTTTGGGGAAAGTTCGACAAATTCCGGTGACAGTTTGGTTCCAGTTGCAGGGAATTTACAGTTTTCCGGTGAAGGTGTGATACTTCCTGGTGAATCTTCCTTTCGGACACCACAGTTCGGGGTAAATTTGCCTACCTGGGATATCCAAGCTGAGGATAGGCTCTTCGATTTGGAAAGATGCACATATATAGGAGATGACCTAAGTGCAAGAGAAGAAATGGAGCTCGTAGCTCTATTAAGGGAATATAGGGATGTGTTTGCATGGCACTATAGAGACTTGAAAGGGGTAGATCCAAGAATTTGATCTCATACTATCCCCATGACTGTTGATGCCAAGCCCACCGAACAGAAGCCCTACACATATAATGATACATATGCAGCCAAAATAAAAGAAGAAATTGATAGGCTGATTGAAGCTGGATTCAGCTATGAGATTGAGCATACTAAATGGGTGTCCCCCATTGTCGTGGTGCCCAAGAAGAACGGGAAGTTGCGAGTGTGTATTAACCTTAAAAAAGTTAATGCCGCTATGATCAGAGATAGTTATCCACTTCCAATCACGGAACACCTATTGGAGCGTGTTGCATGCAAGGAAGTTTATAGCTTCCTTGATGGATTTTCAGGTTACAATCAAGTAGCCATTGCCCCAGAAGATCAACACAAAACAGCTTTCACCACAGAGTGGGGAATCTTTGCATTTCGTGTGATGCCATTTGGGCTCACCAATGCACCTGCAACATTCCAAAGGCTCATGTGTCATGTCTTCAAAGAGTTCTTGCGAAAGAGTTTAGAAGTATATGTGGATGATTTATGTGCTCATTCCCGAGAAAGAAGATTTCGCATCCCTGAGCTCAGACAAATCTTCAACAAGTGTAGAGAATATTGAGTGTGTCTGAACCCAGAAAAGTGTGTGTTCATGGTGCGTCAAGGTAAAATCTTAGGTCATATTGTTTCTAAGAATGGAATCTCAACATATGAAGATAAGGTACGAGCCATAGCGGAGCTACCAAGGCAAAGGAATGTTAAGGAGGTACAAGCCTTTATGGGACATTGTGGATATTACCGTAGGTTTATCCACATGTACGCTGTCGTCGGGGTTTCATGTAAAGGAGGGAGATCATAGTCACTTCCTTGCAATAGATCAACTTAATTTATTCAATGTTCATAATCAAAACACTCGTTGAACTTTAAACTTCAAGGGTAATAGTTTTACTAGTAAAGCTTTCATGAAGATTTGCATTCCACCACGGAAACGTGGTCGTAGCAGGTGATTGAAATACCCCTAAGAATGAGTGTGTAAAAGTATTTACACATCATTAACCTGAGATGGAAGTAAAATGACGGACGATCTTTTCCAAATTCAATCCCCAACAGGAAGGGTATGCTCAGTTCAAGATCGGGGTATTACATAGGATTCTCATAACAATATCAATATTTAAGGAAACCATTAGCAAAGGAAAGTAATGGAGGACTCATCGTTTATTTTATTCCAAAATGATTGGGGTGTTATTGTTCTTTATGCTCACCATACAAGCAGTAGAACCTTTCGTTCTGAAGTGTCCATGTGAACCTGCATATGTGCGCTCATGTCATGCATCTCTGTTTAATTCCTCACTCCCTGGCTAACAACATACATACACGCTCCAGTCATGCATTCATTTTCAAAAAAAACAATTATCGCATATCACATCTCTTATTCTACCTTCTTTCCGCATCCTTAAGCACAAGCGCTGCAAGACTGCAGGGTCAACCAAATCGATGTACAGTGGACCTAATTAAAAGTGTTATTCAGACAAACTCTATACCCGTTCTCTTATTCCCGATTGAACTGAGATGCATGCCATATAGCTCAGGTAAGCAAAAAGAGGTACATTTACATCATGATTTAAGCAACTTTCAAACAACTTCAATAGTGCGCAAATCAAATAAATATGTAAAAGATTTGTCAACATAGCCCAGAAGCGCAGGTGGATTTTTTAACATATGTATAGAATCTGATTACTGTTTAACATTCAAAATAAACTCACATTCTTATACTTCAAAATAAAAAACGTACGTTATGACTAGGCATTGCGCAGAGTGGCAAAGCATTGCTATCAGGAATTCCTTTCACTAAATTCTCAACAGGTAATGTTGCAGATAAGACATATTTATGAGCACTACAGAAGCGCCGCTTCAAGGGAAATAAGTTGTGATGCGAAAGTGTGAATACGATTGCTTCTCTCAAAACCAAATGAAAAAAAAACTTATAGCATTAAAATCATCTTTCATAAGTTTAAACAAGAACGTTCCTTTCATATGATTCGGTTTCAATAATCGTTTGATTTCTTTTCTCAAAAATATATATATTATTGTTGTCAAAATCTCATAACACGTTTCGGCGAACCATACTTCTGGAGTGAGACAACTACATAATTGCAGTAATCACGAAAAGAAATCTAATTTCCACACGATCAATCCTATTCTTAGCTTGCGCAACACATGGTACATAGCCTGCTTTGATTTCATGCTTTATCAGCACAAGACGTCAGATAAAAAAAATGTACACGCAGCTGAGGGTTCTTCGTTGGTGCAAGGGCTAAGATATCTATTGCTCCGAGTCGGAACATAATGTTCAGAGTTCATTCCATTATCATTACATTCAATATCGTGATAAGTACAGAGCTAACTTTATGGTCTACAGATATCGAACATAATTTGAAATTAACGAAGAAAAATTTGAAACATTTGCGCCTAGAAAATCAATGCAATGGAAATTAGATGTTTTTACCAGATGACAGCGAGATGATTTCGGCAGAGATTGTTGCTTTTGCTCATCAGTACTACAGCTCAATATAAAACTTTTCTGTTTAATTTTCTTGTCTGACGCTATTTATCTCCACGCTCCAGCATCCGAAAGTTTCTTAGAGCAACACCTTGTGCTTACAGAACGCAGAAAGACGCAAGAGTGCTTCACTGAACAGAGAGAGCTGTTCCGCAATGACGCCCACAGTCGTCCTCGTCATTCTAAAAAAAATGATCAGTTTTCTTCCATCCGCTGTCCTCCTCAGAGCAGCGTGCCTCCCGAGATCACAATAGAAGCTCTCGCTTATCCTCTGTTTCCGTTCAGGATATCTTCTACATCGAAGCAACGTTACGTGTTCCTGTGGTGTCGGTTAATGTGTGCCTCTACTTCTTCCACATGCCACACAGATCGACGATCCCCAAACTCTTTCCTTCTGAAATTGCTAAAAACAACCCTCTCCACCGTCATGCATGCCAAAATCCTTTTTGCCTCTCCGATGATATCTCTTTCTCCTGCGTACGTGCCCTCTCGTTGAAACCTTCTCCAAAATAGCCGAACTGGCAAGTATCATCTGTCCCTTGCACTCGATGAGAGCGCTCTTCTCCACCTGCCTTTCCATAATCGGAGATGACATTCTCTCTCTCGACGCCTCTTCCTTTCTAGGTTCTTCCTTTTTTTTGTCTTCTAAAATATAACATAGAGAAACATAAAACACTTGACAGAAAATTTCGAAGCCTCAAGGAGATTGTCCAATAGCCAAGTATATTAGAAATGACTATCCACACACCAAGCAGTAATTAAGCAGTGAAATGCCACACAACGATATGTATACATCACCAACAAGGATAAGGACGCGATTATATTCGGAAAGGCCCTTCTTTGCAATATTGGCATTTTTCCTTTGACTTGAAAATTGTATTGGTTATCACATTCAAGTGGTTTATAAGGCTCGACTTCAATTCTTGACCACATCCACCCCCTCTAAACCTGTGCATCCTCTGGATGCACCAACCTGCATACATCACATCAAACACAAGCAAGGATCAAGTAGTCATAGCATATAAACAGAACTTAAAGAAAATTTTAACTTGATGCATGAAACCTGAAAACACATTGAATTTGATATACATTAAGAGAAGAGAGGTAGACAAAAACACCTCATACAACATATCAGATTACACTAATGCATTCAAACTAGAAATCATATGAGTAAATCGAAAACTTCTTAGCTCTCTCGTTAACTCGACCCGGTCAGATCTAGTAGCCTATCCGAAGCATTTGCATATACCAGTCTTCACTAACTCAATTTATGAAACTCGCTTCTGGCTTCCCTATTGATCTTCTATCATCTGAAACCCCTTCAGACCCTTTTCTTATTTTTCTCATATTTTTATTCTGTTTTTCTTTATTTTAATTCTTTATCCCAGCTCAACCTTTATATCTTTGCTTTTATTTTTTTTATTTATTTATTTTTCCACACTTTTCGGCCTATATCGAAATCGGATGCGACTCGTGGACCTGACCACCCGGCCAGGTTTAGCCCACTCATCTACCGACCCGACATAGCGCACGATTCACAATGTCAGCCTCATACGAAATCAACGTCAGCTCGTGGCTCTAACCACCCGGTCAGAGTGACTCCACCCGCCTATCAACCCGTATGAGCGCGTAACAACATGTAGGTCAGGCCATACGACACAACTAGCGTCAGCTCGTGGCCCTGATCACCCGACCAGGGTAGTTCCACCCGCCTACTAGCTCATCGCAGCACCCAACAACACATACACATACATATAGATAGTTGGCTGGAATAAGAATTCTTTTCTCAAGATATAATCTGTCTGAAGATTAGGTCAGATGAGAGATCAAGAGTAGAAGTCGAAGTGTCTCACTCATCAAGTGCTCATAAACACTAGTATATACAAATACTTAGTCTAGGTCTTCCCTTCACCTTCCTCGGTCTTGTTCTCGAAAGTTCTAGTCCATCTTCTAATCTTTCTCATATAATCCTGGTCCTTATACATTACATGTAATCTAATTAGTGGCACGAGATCTTTGGTCTACTTAATTTTCTTATTTAAACGTTTCTATATGCATTATATGCTTAATCATGCAGTCTTTTTATATACACATATACAAGAAAGAAGAAAAAACTGAAGTGATAACATCTCACCAGTATGAAGTCAGAAGCCGCTTGAGCTTATCGCATCCAATCTCCTCTTCTTGTTTCATTCTGAGAGTCTATCTTCAATGTATTGATTTGATTCCTGTGTCTTTCTTCAAATCAAAGCAAAAACATAAGATATATACATTCCTATTTACAAAAACATTCCTTTAAGCTTTATGGAATTTAATTGAAAAAGATTCTTCCTTCAATCTCACCTTCTTTAAAACATACTCACCAAAGAAACTGTGCTTGAAAAGAAGCCATCTCTGAACTGCATCAATCAAGGTAGCATTCTTAAACAAGTTAGATATGTGTACAAGCCACTTCACTTTCTTGTCCATCTCTTGGTGGCATGTTTGGCATACACAACTCTTGAAAAATTCAAAAATCCATGATTCAATCATTTGAGCATAGTTGCCTTTATTCACAACTCCCTCCAATGCATCATATGAAGATGCACACGATAAATGAGCACATGTATCTAGATTCTTAAAATTTGGAGTATTTAGAACATCATCAAACAAATCAATCATGCATATGTTTTGATCCATTTTAGGGTTGAAATCATTTGAAAGGATTTCATCATTTCCATTATGATTATCCAAACTTTCTTCTTCATTGCAATTAAGATTTTGAATACATTCATAAGATTTATACTCTGAATAGGAAGGTTCATCATTCTTTGACTGCAAATTATGTTCATTTTCGTGATTCAGTCTATCATAATCCCTCCTTACTTGAGTGCTACAAATTATAGAATCTGCTTCTATCTCTAATCTCTCCAAGAACTCCTCATCTTCTTCTTTTCCCTGATTCATTTGTCCATTATCATGAAGAAACTCAATATCATCACAATCAAGAAAATCTTGATCATCTAAATCACTAAATTCTTGCTTCTCCAAGTAAGATTCATTGGAAAATCTACATTCATCTATATTCTCCTGATCCTTTTCAAAGATATACATGTAATTTGATGTCAAATCAGTTTTCCTATTCAAGATGCCATCATCAAATTCTTTATCTATCTCAATTATTTCTTGTTTATTATCTTTAGAGGATGTGTTTTTGCCACACTCCTCATACATTTCTTTTATCATTGAATCTTGCTCAAATACTTCATACCTGAATATCTCATCATAGACGCTTGAGTCAATTGAAACTTCATCCATCTGGTAACATTTATATCTAGCTTCATCAATGCAAATATTTGACTCAACGGTTTCACATTCAATATCTTTTGATGCTATGCACACATCATATTTATCATACATCTCATTAAACGTTGTATCTTCCACTTCATGCTTGATTTCTTTGATATATGAACTCAACTCAACATGATCATTCTTAACATACATATCAATGTAAAGAGGAGTAATCAGTGGAGTATCCTCATCGCTCTCATGATCATTCATATGTCCTTCTTCATGGAGTACAATATCGTTCACATACATATCATTATATTGAAGCTCAATCAACAACTCATTCTTACACCTATAATTCAGATCACTCTCTTGTACCTCTAACGACTCATTTAATGTGGTATCACTCAAGAGTTTTTCACATTCTTGATCTTGATCTAAACAATCAGTAGGCTTAGCATCATGCTTTTCACCATCGGCATACATACCATTCTTTAGAGGACTCATAATTTGCATGCCCTCCTGATTAGCATCATGCTCCCTTGCATTCTCTTTATGCGAATCAATCATTTGGCCATAATTCATATTTGAATCATATGCTTCAAGAGATATTTCACTCTTGGTTTCGTCATTTAAGAAATCATCTTGTGCTTGATACTCACATGGATTCACTGGATTATTTTGAGTTATTTTATTTGCAATCTCTTTCTGATTACCTCGACTTCTGGTAGATATCTTTAAATCTTGGTTATTATCATATCTTGCCTCTTTGTTTGTTTGATTATCATCCCTTAGAAGCGAGGAGTCTATCAGATTATAGGAAGCCTCATGTTGGTTTCTTGGTGTGTTTTGTTTATTTTTGTTTTGTTGTATGTTTGATATTGGTTTGATTTTGTTTTGTTTAGCTTCCGTATATTCCTTTGCTCCTCCCATCATTGGGGTTTTTGCATATACAGTATTTGTAGATGTAATCAAAGTATCTACAGGCTCTTGGTACCTTGAATCCTCAGAGATTACATCACTTATGTTTATAGGTTCTTTATAGTGATCCTCTTCATAAGCATGTACGTCTATTTCATGCATATATTCTTTATGTCCAACTGGGTTTTCTATTATTCTATAGATTTGCAAATTATTTTTAGTCTCTAAAATGCATGGAATTTGTGTATCTTCTTCATTTGCATAAATGTCAGCTTGCCAATCATTTAAAAATTTTTCTATTGTTTGTTGTTTCTTCACATATCTCATCACAGCTTCATGGACAAGCGTCCAATCCTCTGTGAGCCCTGAGTCAGAGTCTATATCTTGTAGAAGTGGAATTAACTCCTCTCTGGCTTTAACGTCGATTGTTCGAAGAAACAACGACACCCTTTCATGACTTATGCACCTCTTATCGTGCTCAGAAAGATCATCATATTGTCGCTCAAACTCTTCTTTGATCTCGAGAATCGGCTGGTCTTTGGGTATATGAACCCACCTCAAGAAAGATCTACGAGTTACTTTATCAAGGTCTTCTAGCATAAACTGCCTAAGAAGTGTCGCTTTGTATCGAGACCATGTCGTTTGATTTATTTGCATTATTTGGTCTCGCACGTCGTAATCCGACACATAGATAAAGTTTTCACATAATTCTTTTTCCGTCATCGGACTTAATCCAACACCTAGGTACTTTGACTCGAGTTCATACTCTTTACAAAATCTAGATATATTTTTGCCATTGAAAAATCCATATCGCCTGATTAAACGGTCATTAAGCGATTGGATGGCTTTTTGACGCCGATCCTCTTCATGAAAGCGTATGAACTGAGCTAGGAGAACTTCCATGTCTAAAGTGCTAGATCGCTGAATTTTTGAATGCTAACTCTATTCTTCAGTAAACTAGTTCGATACTTTATTCACCCCCTCCTTTCACGTCGGGTTCACCAGGTATGTCGTCGGGGTTTCATGTAAAGGAGGGAGATCATAGTCACTTCCTTGCAATAGATCAACTTAATTTATTCAATGTTCATAATCAAAACACTCGTTGAACTTTAAACTTCAAGGGTGATAGTTTTACTAGTAAAGCTTTCATGAAGATTTGCATTCCACCACGGAAACGTGGTCGTAGCAGGTGATTGAAATACCCCTAAGAATGAGTGTGTAAAAGTATTTACACATCATTAACCTGAGATGGAAGTAAAATGACGGACGATCTTTTCCAAATTCAATCCCCAACAGGAAGGGTATGCTCAGTTCAAGATCGGGGTATTACATAGGATTCTCATAACAATATCAATATTTAAGGAAACCATTAGCAAAGGAAAGTAATGGAGGACTCATCGTTTATTTTATTCCAAAATGATTGGGGTGTTATTGTTCTTTATGCTCACCATACAAGCAGTAGAACCTTTCGTTCTGAAGTGTCCATGTGAACCTGCATATGTGCGCTCATGTCATGCATCTCTGTTTAATTCCTCACTCCCTGGCTAACAACATACATACACGCTCCAGTCATGCATTCATTTTCAAAAAAAACAATTATCGCATATCACATCTCTTATTCTACCTTCTTTCCGCATCCTTAAGCACAAGCGCTGCAAGACTGCAGGGTCAACCAAATCGATGTACAGTGGACCTAATTAAAAGTGTTATTCAGACAAACTCTATACCCGTTCTCTTATTCCCGATTGAACTGAGATGCATGCCATATAGCTCAGGTAAGCAAAAAGAGGTACATTTACATCATGATTTAAGCAACTTTCAAACAACTTCAATAGTGCGCAAATCAAATAAATATGTAAAAGATTTGTCAACATAGCCCAGAAGCGCAGGTGGATTTTTTAACATATGTATAGAATCTGATTACTGTTTAACATTCAAAATAAACTCACATTCTTATACTTCAAAATAAAAAACGTACGTTATGACTAGGCATTGCGCAGAGTGGCAAAGCATTGCTATCAGGAATTCCTTTCACTAAATTCTCAACAGGTAATGTTGCAGATAAGACATATTTATGAGCACTACAGAAGCGCCGCTTCAAGGGAAATAAGTTGTGATGCGAAAGTGTGAATACGATTGCTTCTCTCAAAACCAAATGAAAAAAAAACTTATAGCATTAAAATCATCTTTCATAAGTTTAAACAAGAACGTTCCTTTCATATGATTCGGTTTCAATAATCGTTTGATTTCTTTTCTCAAAAATATATATATTATTGTTGTCAAAATCTCATAACACGTTTCGGCGAACCATACTTCTGGAGTGAGACAACTACATAATTGCAGTAATCACGAAAAGAAATCTAATTTCCACACGATCAATCCTATTCTTAGCTTGCGCAACACATGGTACATAGCCTGCTTTGATTTCATGCTTTATCAGCACAAGACGTCAGATAAAAAAAATGTACACGCAGCTGAGGGTTCTTCGTTGGTGTAAGGGCTAAGATATCTATTGCTCCGAGTCGGAACATAATGTTCAGAGTTCATTCCATTATCATTACATTCAATATCGTGATAAGTACAGAGCTAACTTTATGGTCTACAGATATCGAACATAATTTGAAATTAACGAAGAAAAATTTGAAACATTTGCGCCTAGAAAATCAATGCAATGGAAATTAGATGTTTTTACCAGATGACAGCGAGATGATTTCGGCAGAGATTGTTGCTTTTGCTCATCAGTACTACAGCTCAATATAAAACTTTTCTGTTTAATTTTCTTGTCTGACGCTATTTATCTCCACGCTCCAGCATCCGAAAGTTTCTTAGAGCAACACCTTGTGCTTACAGAACGCAGAAAGACGCAAGAGTGCTTCACTGAACAGAGAGAGCTGTTCCGCAATGACGCCCACAGTCGTCCTCGTCATTCTAAAAAAAATGATCAGTTTTCTTCCATCCGCTGTCCTCCTCAGAGCAGCGTGCCTCCCGAGATCACAATAGAAGCTCTCGCTTATCCTCTGTTTCCGTTCAGGATATCTTCTACATCGAAGCAACGTTACGTGTTCCTGTGGTGTCGGTTAATGTGTGCCTCTACTTCTTCCACATGCCACACAGATCGACGATCCCCAAACTCTTTCCTTCTGAAATTGCTAAAAACAACCCTCTCCACCGTCATGCATGCCAAAATCCTTTTTGCCTCTCCGATGATATCTCTTTCTCCTGCGTACGTGCCCTCTCGTTGAAACCTTCTCCAAAATAGCCGAACTGGCAAGTATCATCTGTCCCTTGCACTCGATGAGAGCGCTCTTCTCCACCTGCCTTTCCATAATCGGAGATGACATTCTCTCTCTCGACGCCTCTTCCTTTCTAGGTTCTTCCTTTTTTTTGTCTTCTAAAATATAACATAGAGAAACATAAAACACTTGACAGAAAATTTCGAAGCCTCAAGGAGATTGTCCAATAGCCAAGTATATTAGAAATGACTATCCACACACCAAGCAGTAATTAAGCAGTGAAATGCCACACAACGATATGTATACATCACCAACAAGGATAAGGACGCGATTATATTCGGAAAGGCCCTTCTTTGCAATATTGGCATTTTTCCTTTGACTTGAAAATTGTATTGGTTATCACATTCAAGTGGTTTATAAGGCTCGACTTCAATTCTTGACCACAACGCGATCATAGCTAGAGCCCTTTATGCCTTGTTGTCGAATTTGAGTGGAATGATGAATGCGAGAATTCTTTCAATGAATTGAAAAAATGTTTGTGCACAGCACCAATACTGACCACTCCTGATTGGAATAAGCCATTCCATGTCCATGTGGATGCATCCAATCACGCCATAGGATGTGTGCTAGCACAACCCACAGGTGAAGGGAATTTAGATTTGCCCATAGCATATGCTAGTAGACAACTAAACCCAGCTGAAAGAAATTATACCACAACCGAGCGAGAAGGCTTAGGCATGGTATATGCTGTGAAGAAGTTTAGACACTATTTATTGGCCAACAAGTTCAAGTTTTTCACTGATCATCAAGTTTTGTTATATTTGGTCAATAAACCTTGCAATATTGGACGCTTAGTAAGATGGTTCCTCTTACTAATGGAATATGACTTTGAAGTTGTCGTCAGGAAAGGCAGAACCCACCTTCGGGCAGATCACCTTTCTCGCATCACTTCAGGAGAGTCACCGTAAGGAGTGTCTGATGAACTACCTGATGCTTATCTGTTCAATTTGGAAGTTGTTCTCAAATGGGCAAATAAGTTGGTACCAGTCCTCACCTTTGGACCTGCAAATAAGAATGTGAAAACCTCATGAGAAGAAATTGTAAAATCACAAAAATATCACATATTGGCAGGAAGCATGTACAAACAAGATACGGAGGGTGTACTCGCTTGTTGTGTCGAGGATGATGAACATACTAGCTGGTTGCAACAAGCCCATGAAGGGTTTCTAGGAAATCACTATTCTAAACAACAAACATTGCAGAATCTAAAACGTTTAGGAGTGTATTGGCCTAGCATGGACAAAGAAATTCATGAGTGGATTAAGAATTGTCCTGTGTGCCAGGAAAAACCCCTAGTGGAGCATGCAACCCTTTATCAAGTGTCATTAATTCCAGATTGGAGTACTCCATTGGTAGAGTTTATGAGGTCGGGAAGATTACCCAAAGAGGCTAGTCTAGTAAGAAGACGAAGCATGGTGCAAGAGGCTCAAGGCTATGCCTTAGTAGGAGACAGCCTATACCAAAGAGGCAAAGATGGTTACTTAAGACTGTGCATTCATGAATCAGATTATTTAAAGGTCTTAGAGACTGCACACAGTGGTGTTGCAGGTGGACATTTTGGTCCTAACCAAGTGATCAAGACCATTCTATTATCATGACTTTGGTGGCCCACTCTCCATATGGATGCACATACCTATGTGAAGAAATGTGACACATGCCAATGTGCACAATATCCAGTTAGAAAAGATGAGATGCCTTTGAGGCCAATGATGGGAGGATGCGCATTCTTGAAATGGGGTATAGACTTTGTAGGTCCTATTAACCCCCCAGCTAGAAACTCCCATGCAGAGTATATTATTGTAGCCACAGATTACCTTACCAAGTGGGTAGAAGTGAACAACAAAGAATGATGCTCAGACTACGGCTAAGTTCTTATTCGAGAATGTGTTCACAAGATATGGACTACCAATGGAGTTAGTGAGCAATAGAGGCACACACTTCTTGAGTGAAGTCATTGAAAATCTTCTCCAAGAATTCTTGGTGATACATAAGAAGTCTGCTCCCTATCACCCACAAGCTAACGAACAAGCCGAGAGCACCAATAAGATCCTCTGTAACGTATTGACAAAATTGGTAAATAATAAACGCTCTAATTGGGACAAACAATTTCATCATGTTGTTTGGGCTTATCGGGTTGCCTACAAAATGGTACTCAACGCCACCCCATTTCAGATGGTCTTCGGACAGAATGTTGTGCTACCATTGGAGTTCCTCATCCCAGCCTTAAAAGTAGCACAAGAGCATGAGTGGAATGGACATGAATTGTCCTCTATGATCTTTGATCTAGAACGCTTAGGTGAGACAAGGCTACGTGCGGCGGCAGGCATCTATGCTGCAAAGAAAAGATTAAAAGGCATACTTTGATGCACACATCAAAGATAAAGGATTGAAAGAAGGAGACCTAGTGCTGGTTTATACGCTAAAGCAACATTCCCATAAGTTGGAAAAAAGAGGATACGGACCCATGATCATTAATAGAATTTCCACTAGCGGTGCAGTTCAATTGGCCACTCTAAAAGGAGATATCTTGCCAAACTATATTAGTGGATGTAGAGTCAAGTTATACCAAGAACCTCTTACAGAGGATATGCTTACGAGAGTCAACACTGCTAAGAAGCGAAAAGAAGAGGAGTTAAGGGTGAGGGAAGAAGCACAGACAGAAGCCAGAGAGCGTATTAGGCGAAATAACTTAAGGCGAATAGGCCTAGATGTCAACTCAAAAGCCCCAAAATATCACATGGATATGTGCCAAAAATCAGGCATAATTACTTCTCAAGTCATCGACCGACATCCCTTTGTGACCATAGAGATAGGACAAGGAAAGGGTGCAAGGGCTGTGAAAGCATTGATTGACTCAGGTGCAGCAAGTAGTGCAGTTAGACTATCCTACTGCCAAGACTTGCAGTTGAACATCAATCCCATAGAAGCTTATCTCATAGGATTGGGAGGTGTGGAAACCCCTTGTTTGGGCGAGGTGGAACTTCCCATCTACCTTCAAGATGTTCCAATGAAAGTCAAAGCGCTAGTGTGTCAAGATGAGAACCTTACAAAACCACTTGTCTTGGGTCAAGATTGGATCTATGACCATGCTGTTAACTTAAACCTAAGAAGTCAAATCCTTCAAGTTCAGGTACAGAAACAATGCATTACAATCGAATTAGAGAATTGCATGCTCACAAATCCAGATGTCCCACATTTTATTAGTTCTTCTAAGACTAATCAAATGGAAGAAGATGTTGTTTGCGTCAAAAGCTCTAAGTTGCAAGAGAACTCAATCATGGAAGAACAGGCTCAAAGACAAGCGGACTCCTCCTCTAGTGCAAGGACTAATGCCACCGCTACAACTCAACCAACAAGGCAAGCACAACAGAAACAGGACAACTGCTATATCAAATAGACAACGGGATTTCCAAAGGAAATTAGTGCCGGGCATGAAGCAAATCTGGGTACGAAAAGGAGAGCAACCACTGGCCTTAACCCCACGATTCCCCTCCAGGGACTCCCACCAGGCTAGAAGACGACTAAAGAAGCTAGGACAAACTCAACCACAAGATATTCGCCAAGTTTGGGTGCCTAAGAAATTAGCTGCATCTCAACAAGGAAAATTGCAAATATGGGTACCGAAGAAGCTCTTACATACACAACAATCTATGCTCTCCCACATGAGAAAAGTCGCAACAAAGAAGCCAAGGCGGAGCAAGGGTCAGAACCAAACACCAAGATTAAAACCAGATCAACTCGCCTCTTCAACAAGGGTTAGAAGACCAGCCACAATGGTATGGGTATGGAAGCCAAAAGCACTAGTACCCCCACAAAACCAAGGAACCAACCACGTGGGATACAAAATTTAAGAAACCATCCAAAGATGAAGACGGCTGAAGTGATCTCTACAGTGCCAAATTACATCATTTCGAGACCCAACAGATACCTCCACCACAGTCGGCGTCAACATCTACAAGTAACATCGAAAGCCTCGACAAGCGACAACCATGTGCTTCTTGCACAACCCTGTCTTTTGCACCATTCAGGTCATGCACTTCCAAAGTATGCATTAATATAGGGCCCTATTACACGGCCGTGCATAGACACATTTGAGAATCCCATGCACGAGAGCACATTGACACATGTAAACCATTTTTTGATACTAAACTTTGTCTTCTTGTTTTGTGACATTGTTCCAAAAAAAAAAGAAAAAAAAAGAAAGAACTTGTTCCCAGGTTTCGCTCATGAAACATGAATGAGCCATGCTTAGTTGAAGATTGAACCTTCAATTACTGGGCATTTATCAGTTTGGATAGAAGTGTGTCTCAGCTAGCAGATGATATAATTGTTGCCTTATCTGGTAGATGTCAAGAACTTGGCATGAACATGGCATCCACAACTATGGTTTCCTCTTACTATGGTAGGAGTGAAGAGCTTGAAGGTCCGCAACTTGAGTGATGCTTAACTACTGCATGTACGAGAGCATCCAGGGAGATATCTGCAAGGGGTAGTTCTGGTACCTTGCAAATCTTTGTATGTATACTGGATGAGAAGACTTCTGCTTATGGTGAGCTGAAGGGAATATGTGAAACTAAGCTTGGTATAGTTATCGAATGTTGTTTGTCAAGGAGTATAAAGAAATTCAATTCTCAGTATTTGGCAAATGATGCTTTGAAAAGAGGAGATAGGATCAGCCACTCAAAAGATCTCATCAGTGAACCATCAACACGGACATTCATCAACAATGTTCCATCCCAAAGGCCGAGTGTACAACACGAAGAGATGAACATCGATCGACCTTCTCCATGGTAAGTATCTTTACTTTGGAAACGTCATAACCATTATAGATTAGGAAACCTCTTCATCGGCATACCCTTGAGCACTTAGCTCAAGACCCCAATTTTTGCACCATACTTCTTCCAATGCATTTTTCCAAGTAAGCATGCATAGGGCTATATTACAAGGCCGTGCACAAGGCACATATTTTACTCAACCATGCACGAACACACGTACCCATCATTCATTATGGGTTACGAGTACGGGGCATGAGCTACATAGGAATATCATCTTTGGAAGATTTGGAGGACATCAATGGAGGCCCACCATGACACAATCATGCTGGGATCCAAGGAAGGAGCGCATACCAAGGGACAAAAACTTCCAAAGGCTTTTATTGACAAATGAAGAACCGGACAACCAACCCTGCCACATTTGGAAGGTAGACGGCTCTTGTTCCTACCAAACAGACACTACCTCTCAAAGAACTACATGGAACAACCATTACAACAAGGGTCTGTCAAGGATGACAGACTCGAGAGGGGGGCGGGGAGTGTTGAAGCTGAAGGTCAAGGACAAAGCACAGGAGCACATCAAAGAGGTGGATACACAAGAAGAAGGAGCAAGTAGGGAGCTCCAATAAGTGTATGTCAAATTTTCAAAAGAAATCCCTACAAAAATAGTGATTTTCATCACTAAAAACCATTGTAAATACCATTTTCTATTTTTATAACTCCATTTTGTTCAAGCCGAGGAGTCCTTGAGCTTGAGGAGTATTAGAAGTACCATCGTACCAATTTTCATAATTTTTAGACTTCGTTTGAGCCCTCAAATAAGCCTTGGAACCTAATTTTTAACTAGGCCGGACACTAGGTCTGGAGAGGGCCAAAACTACTCAAAAAACTATAAAAAGAGCTAGAGAGCTCATTTTTGAGGTTAGCTTGTTCGAGAATAGAGCTTGTGTAAGAGAACCCTTTTGCAATCGAAGCTTTCCATTATTCCTCTCTTTGATCTTACCTTGTGCGCGTGTGTGTATATGTGTGTGCATGTTAGTGTGCTTTCACTCACACACTTGTGCCTTCACTTGCTCGTGGTCTTCATACCGGTCCTCACGTCTCCGCGGATTGACAAGTAAAGGAGGTGGTGCTTATGCTTGAGCTACATGGTGGCCTACATTATTCAAAGATGCAAAGGAATGGGGAAAGGCATGTGATGTTTGTCAGGGGTGTGGACCCAAGCCAACAAAGCAGAGGCACAAGCCCTTGATTATTTCCACTTCTTGGCAACCATTTGAGAAGTGGGGGCTAGATTTCGTAGGGCCCATCTACCCTCCATCGATTCCAAAGAGAGAAAAGTATCTATTAATCACCACTGACTATGCAACAAAGTGGGCTGAAGCTATTGCATCCCTTGATTGCACCACCCAAACTGTTGTTGATTTCATTTATAGTAACATCGTTTGCAGATTTGGATGCCCCCTTGAAATTTGTACAGACCAAGGTACTCATTTTGTGAACAAGGTCCTACAAGAAATTTTTAACAACTACAAAATTCTACATAGGACGTCTTGTGCCTATTATCCAAGAGCTAATGGACATGCAGAATCCACCAATAAGGTATTAATTGCCATGTTAAGAAAGGAATGTATGTTACAACCCACTTCCTATGGCATTGCTTATCAAGGTACCCTATGGGCATACAGATTAACTTACAAAGAAGCTACTAGATATTCTCCATTCCAATTGGTTTATGGTATATTGCTTATTGAACCCTTTGAATTTCTACATGGATCACCAAAACTAGCATTCATGTAGGGAAAGAAAGATTGTGGTGTCTCTCAGAGGCTTGGAGCACTGCATAAAGTGGAAGAGATACGTCTACATGCTACAAAACAATTGATAGAGACTCAAATGAAGAGGAAGGAGGCACATGATCAGAATCTGTGGAACAATAACTTACAAACAGGCATGTTAGTTCTTCTCCATAGACCTCAAATCCACACATAAGTAAGGGGAAAATGGCTTCCACACTAGGAAGGACCTTATCGAGTTAAGACAATGCTGAATTGGGGTGCGGTGGAGTTAGAGACTCTAAAAGAGAGGTCCTACCATGGTCAATATATCAAGGCTCAAGGCCTATCATCAACACAACTAAAGATTTATGGATCACCTGGAACTTGCAAAATCTGTCCAGGTTGTACATAGCCTTCTCCTATCATTTTGCTCAAGTTTTAGTAGTTTTTATCCATTTTCATGCTTGTTCCTTGAGTTTTAGCAAATTTAGCAATCCTTTCATAGACGTTTGCATAAGCATAATTTTTCAAAAATTTTCAAGCATTTTTAGAATTTATCTAACATTTTTTCATCCTTTTTAAATGTCATTTTCTTGCTAAATTGGAGTATAAAGAAATCTCTCTGTGGTTTTGAGTGAGAAAATTGACTTACACCTGTAGAGAATTTCTTCAATAATTTTTTTGAATTTTTTGGATTTTTTTGGACTTTTATCGAATTTTTCTGGAATTTATTTGTATTTTTATCCCATTGTTTTGGATATTTTTGAATTAAAAAAAAGGCCCCATTGCTTTTTTCCTTTTCTTCTCCAAACCCCCCCCTCTCCCCCCCTCCCCCTCCTCCCCCCCCCCCCTCCCCCCCCTCCACGCCCCCCCTCGGTCGGGTCCCCCCAAAACCAATTTTTTTTTTTATTATTTTCTTACTATTTTTTATTTTTATTTTATTTATTTTATTATTTTTATTTTTTATTTTATTTTTATTTATTTATTTTATTTTCATTTCATTTTCTCTCTCCCCCCAGACCCTCATTTTTTTAATTTTTTTATATTTTTTCTTTTATTTATTTTATTTATTTCTTTATTTTTATTTTTATTTTTATTTTTTATTTTATTTTATTTTTATTTTTTATTTTATTTTATTTTTATTTTTTATTATTTATGCTTTGTCCACCCACATGTGTTAAAAAAAAACAAAAAAACAAAAAAAAAGGAAAGAAGACTTTTTATATTTTCCTTATAAATAATAAAAAGAACAAAAAAAAAAAAATTTTTTACTTTTCATCGTCCACTGCTTTTGGCTTTAGATTGTGCTTTGGATGGCAAATGTTTTCAAATTTGGGGTCATTTTCATGTCTTTTGGCACCTCTTTTTGCCTTAATTTTTCCAAAATCCCACCTTTTCTCTAATTTTGGTCAAAACCCACATATTTTGAGCACATTTCTCACGTGCTTTTTATTACACACATGGTTCACATGGTCTATTCTCACTTTATTTTACCATATGTTTCATAATTTCCCATATGCGTCCTCTGTAGCTTTCTTGTTTTATCATTTCGACCCTCTCTAGACCCCATACCCCTACTCCCTCACCCTCCCTTTACCCTTCTGCCCAACCCCATCCTTACCCCTCCCTACCTATCCATCTCAGCCCCCTCAGTCCTCCCTTCCCCCTCCATTTGCTCTCCTTTGCTTCTCCATGCAAAATTTACACTTTTGGTTCTTCTTTGGTGTTTGTTCTCTACTGCTTCTGGTAGACTTGGTAGCTGCTCAAGTGTATTTTTCAAGATTTTGCGGCTCAAGTATCATGGTGTCATATCTGCTCAAGAGTTTTGGCTGTAGCTCTCCGGGACGGAGAGCCCATTAGATGGTGGGCAACTGTTGAGCCCATAAAAGTCATATTAGTCAAAGTCAATTGTAGTCAAAGTCAACTCTAGTTAAAGTCAACTATAGTCAAAGTCAAAAGATCAAAGTCAAAAGATCAAAGTCAACATGTTCAAGGTCAAAAAACAACATGGGTAAAGTCAAAGCGTTTAATGTCGGGTGTCAAGGTGCACAGGTAGTGCACAATTAATTGTTCACAAATGGTAAAATTGCAAAAGTTGGATGCAGGTTGGAGAGGTATTTCTGTAATTTATCTAAGGTTCAAAGTGTTTTTAAAGTGTTTGGAAGGTTCTGGTGAACACTCTCTTAGGCGCACACTTCAAGAATTAAAAGGCAAAATGTGAAGGTATGTGAAGCCGCAGCGTACGCAGAAGTAAAAGTATGCCCCCCAATTAAATTTTTTGTTTGTCTAAAGTCACTACAGGACAAAAGAGGGATTCGTTGGCTGCCCACTTTTGAAGGCAATCTTGGGACATCAAAGTGAGCACCAAGATACTCTAGCAGTTAGGAGTGTACGTGAACCAACACTCAAATCAAGGCAAGGCATTATTCTTGAGGGACTAAGCAAGGTGAGCATAGTCTAAGCTAAGCAAGAGAGAAGTGCAAGAGACATACAGTGAGTGTGCAACGCAGAGAAGTGAAGCGCAAGGTGTGCATGAAGAGGACTTAGAAGTGTGTAGAGAAGTGCTAAGCTATACCACCAAAGATCCCAAGGTCCCATTGAAGCTGTGCGCATGCCGAGAGAAGGTGTCCATCCCTCCCCCTATTGGAAGCTTGAGTGCAAGGTGTGCACAAGTGCAAACTTGGAGAAGGTGGAGGTCTGGTGCAGAGAAGGCCGGCAGCAACAAGACCCTTGGGTATTTTGTACTTTGTGATCGTGCACTCTATGGGATTTTGCACAGAAAGCATTGAATTGTATTGTGCATCACCATTGTATTTGTCTTCTTATAATTAATCGGCAGAGGCTTCCAATGTTGTATCTTTCTTCTTATCTTTCCCTTTCCTCCTACAAACACTCAAATCCCTTTTTGCACAAGAATCCCCCAACACTCTTGTCACTAGAAATTTGTCAAGGATAAAGCAATTGAGCTTGAATCTATGAGAATTCAAGTACTTGGAATTTTGATTGGTTTTCATTTGAAAATCCTAGCAAAGAACAATGGATGTTCTATCTAGAGGTTTTCAAGTTTCCAAGGCTAAGCACATGATTGTGAGATGATCATGTGAAGGAAACAAAACCTAGAATATTAAGTTAGAGGTAATGCCTGAAATTTCTAAAGAGTTGAAGTGAAAAGGTACTCTATCAAGATATGTTTAGACTTTAGGATAAGTATCACCCACACATTAATGTTAATATAAAATAGGGTGGTATGGGACACCATATTTTATACTCACATTGATGTAGGAAAGATGGTATGGGACATCGGACCATGGATGAAAAATATCTTTTAGTCCTAGTTTAAATCTTGAAGCTAGATCTGATCCTCATGCAAATACAAGCTTCAAAGAAGGAGTTTAAATTCAAGGAGTATAAAAGTAGTATCTCAAGATATTTCAAGATACTTCAAGATCAAGGAAGTAGAAGATATGAAATAAGTAACTTCCAAGATCTTCTTGAAACACTTCAAGATAAAGTATTATTGATTCAGAAATATTTCATAAAGAAATCGGACTTTGACTTTGAGTTGATCTTTTCAACCAAGGATTTGATTGACTAAGTCAAACAAAGAGTTCCTAATGTAACTTGGCAAATTCTCTCTTTTGACTCAAAGAAATGCACAAGAATTGCATTCCTAGTAAGGAGTCAGAAAGTCTGAATATGACTTGAATTTAGTCTTAAGTGAAGCATTATTTGAATACAAAACTCATCAACAGAATCTCTGTGGGTCAGCACACTGATGTTGGTTACCACACTAGTTCTTGTGGTTAGATGATGCTTTAGTTTTTGCTCTGAATCTTTTTGAGAATCCAGCTTATTTATATTAAACATATGGTATCTTATTCTTTTCATAAAAGTCAAGGGTTCGCCGGATAGAACCAGGTAACTAAATTAAACATCCTAGATAGATGTTCTGTACAAAAAACTTTTCAAACATTGAAAGATGAAAAGTTCAAGATTGACTTATTCATTTGAGTTTGCTTCAAGTTATAGCATAAAGGATTTCCTAGATTCCAGTATACTCTAGAATAGAGAAGTTAGGAGTTGCTCAGTAGATTGATAATTCCCAAGAACTTTTAGCTCAAGACTTTGAGAAAAGTGTCCTAAGTTGGACAATTTTCATTTTGAATTTGAATTGGTCAAGTTATAGTATGGCTGGCTCAAAGAAAATGGTAAACTTTCTCCTACAGTTTACATAGGATTTTTAATCTCATTAGGACAAAGTAGTCCTCTAGTTGGGTGAAAAAATCAAGTAACTATTGGATAGGAGTTGTTGGGAATTGAACTCACAACCTCCCGGTTAGGAGTGCGATGGGCTAACCACTTGCCCCAAAAGCCATGGTTGAGGATTACTTCCTAATCCTCTCTCTTAAGGCGTGGTTCAACCATCTCCTACTAGGATTATATGACATTCCTCGCCCCTTAGATTGAGCATTGCCCTCAATGCTCACTTGTGGACCCTCCTATCTAACTTGGGCCCTTTTCCACATTTCAGTGCCTCCACTAGCCTCAAATTCTAGTGCTTGGACCTATCCAGCCCACCTCTCTCTGGTGCCCAAGTGCCCATGTGCCTTCCTTCTCGCCCGATTTCAGACTCACCCGCGGTCAAGCATTTCCCAAGTGCCCACAGAATGACGCACCACCCTCCATCTAGCCCAATTTTGCAACTAGGCTCTGATACCAATGTTGGGAATTGAACTCACAACCTCCCGGTTAGGAGTGCAATGGGCTAACCACTTGCCCCAAAAGCCATGGTTGAGGATTACTTCCTAATCCTCTCTCTTAAGGCATGGTTCAACCATCTCCTACTAGGATTATGTGACAGGAGTAAACCATTGAACAAACATCCAAGTTTGATGTTTGGATCAACCAAACTTTAAGTTCTCCAAATCAAATTCAAGTGAATCAAGAAATCTCAAAGACTTGCAAGGGATAAGAATCTTGCCTTAGTTACTAAGTCCATGCACTAGTCATGCCCAGAAATGGAGTAGTAATCCACCCAGTTCACATGTTTGTGCCCAAATCGCACCTAGTAAAAACTGTGAATTGGCAAGTGTTTTTAGATCCACCCTTATTATTCATTCACTACTCTATACTTTGACCAATTTATCAAAGTGCAAAAGGAGACAATGTTTTGCATCAGCATATACTTTAAATTTTGATACCTTATTTGACCCTTTTAAAGCATAAGGTATAGGTTCTTGGGAACTTTCTCCCCTCCTTAAGAGTTTTCATTCTCAAAAATTGCCTAAGGGTTTATTGAAGATTGTACTCTTTCTATTACTCTTTAGATTTTGATGGACTTTATTTTCAATCTTTTATTCTTCCCCTCGGCTAAAAGAACTATTCAAAGCTTTTTATTTTCTCTCTTCCAAGCTTGTTGAACAAATGTCCCAAAGTTAAATCTTGGATAACCCATAAATTCAATGTCTCATCTCACCACATCCACTTCAATGGTAGTATGAGCCTAGATGTCCCATACCATCCATATTACACTTCCACTTTAGTGAAGGTAACTTTAACTTTAGTCTTGGGATCAAAACTTCTTTTAGTCTAATCAAGTGAGATTTATTACTTCTTTGAATTGTAGCTGCTATTTTCATTATAAAACATATATGGTGCTCATGTCACAATGAAATTATAACATATCAAGTCTTAGTTGGAATTTGAACTTGAAAAGACTTCATTTTAAGGATTAGCTTTTCAATGATTCCTTTATTCAGATGTACTCTTAAAAGATAATATTTAATGCCACTTGATAATAGAGCTAGTTTATGTCTCAACTAGATATTATCTTTGACATACTAAGTAATCTGAAAAAAGAATAATTGGCTTGCCAATTAGATATTTAATCTAAAGTAGAGAGTAACACCTTTTACCATGTGAATAGTCCTTTACTTCTAGGACATTAGAAAATGGAATTTAGGGTTTGTTACACCCCTTGAGTTTTACCTTCTCTTTAGACCTTCCATTTGTGTAGAAGAATAATGTAAAGCTCTGAATAGTTCTTTAGTTTTTTGAGATAAAGAACTTTCTCAAACAAAAGAATTTCCATCTTCCAACACTACATAAATTATTTTATGCCATATTTTCTCTTCCTTAGAGATTAAGAGTAAGCACTCTAAGCTACCACCATTGTCTCGTGCTTAAGGAAGAGAAAATTTGAACCTCTCACTTAAGTCCTTGGCCTTGCTGATCAAGCATGCCATGGGTTTCTATGGAATTTGTACTCCATAAGAGGGGCTTTAAGTTAAAGGTATCTTATTAATACACTATTACTTGGCTTATAATAAGCCAACTATAAAGGAGGTGAATGGTAGTTTTAATATGGCCAATTGACTCCCATCATTATTCCTATAGTGGAAATGTTAACTAATTGTAAGCTTGAATAAATTGAATCTTCTTGTTAACCGACAAAACCATGTAATACCTTTCATATATTTTAGTGCATGCCAAGATGTTTACACCTTTCGTGTGGCATGCATAAGGTTCAAAAATCTGAACTCCTCTTTAATGCATGCAAAAGTTCCAATTTGGAACTTTGTTCATTCAAAGGATGGTGCAATTTCCATACAAATTTACAAGTTGCCATAATGTATCAGATGCGTTGTTCCTAACCACGATCATGGTTAAAAACCAATATTTCTTTTTAATCTATTTCCAAATTTAAGTCTATAACGACATGCATTGCATGTTGTATGGTTTGTAAGCAAAAGAAAAGAATGTAGGTATATATATAGAAATTGAGCTTTGTCCATCCCTTGACTTCATTTGAGTACTTCCATGGTGAAATAGGCTTGGGCCATCCAACCTCTACCATTGTTGATGTCCTTGTTCTTTGGATGCTCCTTGGCATGAGCTATTTTATAAATTTATGGTTGCCCCATAACTCTTGAATGAGTTCCCTCCTTCTATCATGGCTTCTTTAAGTCTTTCTAGAGCACTTAAGAAAACACTTGATATGGTGTTACATACTTTCACTTATATAATACAGAAATAAGATATGCAAAGCATGAAAGAAGCAATAATAAGATGCTGGACTCCATGAATTCTTCCTTGCCCCTTTGTCATGCCCCATCAAGGCATCACCCATTATCTTGCTTCCAATTTCGCATGTGTAAGAAGATTCAAGCAAGAGCTCATGGACCATGTCTCAGAATATTAAGAAGGACCGGTATTCCTGGGAGGGACGACAACTGTCACCCTATGTTATTGAGGAGGAGCCTAAGAGGGGAGACCATGGAGTTCTAGGGGTGATCACTTATATGAAAATATCCCTCATAAGTGGGTCTTTATATGACTATGTATAAGAAACAGAGCATCAGAGTCATCTTTTGATGAAGTTAAGAGTGAGATTGCACATTCCCTCACTTCACACATGAAGGCAATCTATCTTTCCCATGGAGTGGCACCTCTGCTGGTTATTGGGTACCCTTTTGGATGCAAAACCTCGTGCAAAAGAAGACTTTCAAGTTGGTGTTTCACATGAAGGGAATAAGATTCCATATACAAAAAGAAACATGCCCTCGCATCCACCTTATAAGAGGCAATGATAAGGATTAAAATATTATGATTTGAAGAGAATGAGAGGATCAACAAGACTCCCTCTCTCATTCAAACCTGATGGGTACCTTCTCTCTCTTTGAGAGTGTGATATATGGATGAGCAATCTCCTAAAATGTGCCTTTCCCCTTAGGGACATGTCATATAGTCATGTCCTTTTACATCTAAGGAAGGGGCAAGAGGCTGTTGGATGGTCGCTTACAGAACCTCAAGGGGTTGTTTGACGTCCTCTCATGGACACTCTAAAAAACAAAAACCCACCCCGGGCTGGAATCAAAGTGGCTATGATAATCAATGTTATAAAACTACTCTATGAAGTTTAGTAATATCAAAAGGAATAATATCATGTTGGGGATGTAAGGGTCATGTGACCTTACCCCCATATTCATATATATACATCATATATAGAGTATTGCCTCAAGAGAGATCATTATGTGGGTTTCGAGGCTCCCACGCATCTCTGCGCGTCTCTCCTCTCTTCTCTCTCCCTCCATCTCCTCCTTCCTCCTCTTGTTCTGCACACCAAAGCCCTTCATTGGTATCAGAGCATGCTGAAGGCTGGTGTGCAAGAAGCTTCAATGGAAGCTTAGGTGAGAAGAGGTAGAAGTGCAGGTCGGCATCTCTTGACAGTAATTTAGTATTTCGGTCATAACTCGAGTTAGGAAGCTCGGATTGATGCGTTTTAATATTCTGTGCCTAGCTAACACAAAGAGCTACAACTTCACAGAAGGGCGCAGAACTTGGTTCGGACTTTTAAAGTGCCGAAAATTCGAAAAACGCAGACTGCTCTAGAAGGTGAATCTACATTCAATATGACAGCAGGTCGGTTTTTGAGTCATAACTTGAGTTCTAGAACTCGGAATGCGATGATTGAACTTGCTGTGTGTAGCTTGTAAAGATAGCTACAACTTTGTAGAAGAACTTAGATTCAGATTCTCAGTGCAAGGTCGCCGAAACTGCAAAATACAGAGCAGCAATGTTGTAAGTGATAGTGAAATTGATAGCAGGTGCTTGTCTTAAGCATATCTTGAGCTACGCACATTCGATTGAGGTGTTCTTTATCTCGTTACGTAGTCAAGACTCAGATCTTGAAGTTTGCTGAAGACCAAAAGTTCAGATTCAGAGGTTATCACCTCTGAAACAGCAAAACACAGAGAAGTACATTTTCACTATAAGAACCATAATTACACTTGGAGGTTGAATTTGCTTTGGAACTTCTTCGAGAGAGAATTTTTGGTATGGAAGCTCTTATTTTCAGAGCTTCAAGACATTGTACATGTATGATCATTGTGGTAGCTCCTCCATATGAGAGTAGAGCATGATCTTGTCACATGTTTGGCATGTAAGATGACATTGTGGTATACTCTTTTTTGAGGTTTATGTCATCATGAGTTTGATCATGGATGTATAGTGGCATTGTGGTCTATATCTTGCTTATGCCACTTGTGTACGGATTTACTTTCCGGTTGCACATACTTTTGTGAGAGTTGATTGTGGATCTTGGTTGGTACTTGTATCTTTGTTTTCTTTGCAGGTACATGATCCAGATTGGAGCCTCGATTACACATTGGTTTTGTCACCGCTATTAGCATTTGGTCATTGATTGATACTTATTTGCCAGTGTGATTCTTGGCATATGTGGATGGTGATTCCCGCATGGTTATTTTGGTTCTAGAGTCCATTTTACAGAGGAGATGCTGCCGAAATTTTGACAGCTTTTATGCGAGAAATGAGCTCTAATGGATCTTGAAGCTTGTGCGATAGCTTTGGATCATTATTTATCTCCATTCATTTGGACTTGGTCACAGGTTATTTGTGATAGGTTGGACCATCTTGCAGGATTCATTCTTGAGTGGGAGGTGCATCACCATTGTATTGGCATGTATTGCTATCACTTTTTTTTGCATATGTAGTTGCCATTATCTTTGGTTGGATCAGTGACAAGTGGTGACAGGTTACTCATTGTTCTTTTGTTATTGGTTATCTTGTTTGATTGCTCAGTTTACAAGGGATACTCTGTCGAAATTTTTTCCAGGATTCTTTTACATCTACTTGGTCACTTAGGAGATTTGGTGAGCAGGCTTATGCTCATGGTTTTATGTGCATGCTAGATGCATGGTTATGTGACAGGTGATTCACATGGTTTCCTTCTCCATCGAGACATTTGTGATGTGAATTATGCATATGGATATGCAGGCATGATCCTATTGATGATAGAGTATTATTTCTAGTCTCTTGTTATATTGCTAGTCTTGGATTACCAGCATGGTGTCTTCTCGGTTTGATGGCACTGACTTTTCGAGATGGAAAGCTCAGATGTGGCATATATTGGTTCGTGCAGGGTTACATATGTATGTGCATAGAGATGCACAGAGGCCTCGTGACATGCCCGACCATGTATGGATGGATATGGACGCATTGGCCAGCTCCACTATCCGATTACAACTTGTGGATTCTATATATGAGTCGGTTATGTATGAGGAGACGAGTAGTGCATTATGGCAGAAACTACATGATATGTATGCGAGTCCATTGACTCATGTGAGACATAGATCACATCGACGACTTCGATGTTGGAATTGTGGTCATGAGGGCCATATTCGACGACGTTGCTTCAAGCGGATGTGACGACGACGTTAGAGACATGCACGTGATGTAGATAAGGTACTGGTTTCAAGAGATTCTATGGCAGTTGATTATGCTAGTGATGGTGATATTACTTTCTCCTATGGTTCATCTCATGATTCCTCTTGTTCATTGGATAGCACACATATGGCTTGGTTGCTTGATGCATTAGCCAGTTTTCATGTTACTCCACATCGTGAATGGTTTTGTCGATTCTCAGGTGAGAGTCGTGGATGTGTGCACATGTCTGATGGTACGGCATATGACATTGAGGGTGCAGGAGATATATGCCTGATGCTATCTAGTGGAGCATCACTTATTCTTAGACATGTACGCTATGTGCCTTCATTCCCTATGAGCTTGATTTCAGTTAGCCAATTACAAGAGAGCAGATGTTATGCATTCCTTGGTGAGCATCATTTTCAGTTGCAGTTGGGACAACTTATGCTTGTCAGAGGTGCCACGATTGGGCACATGTATCCACTGCAGGTACTTCATGTGAGAGACAATCTCGTCTCAATGGTAGTTCAGCCTTATGTGTGATGTGAGACTCATCATGTCTCATTTTATCTACCTACAGATAGGTCTATGGATATTCATGATGCGCATATGGCAGGATTTAGATGCTCAGATGGATGCACATGTAGAGCATGTTTTGGATGCTCATGATGCTTATACAAAGCATGATTTTATTGATCATATGGATGCTCATGTACAGCACACTTTGGATGATCAGTTGGATGCGCACACTTTGGATGATCAGTTGGATGCTTTGGAGCATGATATGGATGCTCATGTAGAGCATTATGATGATACTCAGTTAGAGTGTGATCATCAGTTTGACCTTGGTATTGATGTTGTGCAGTTAGCTCATGTGGAGCATGATGATACACTCGATGTGGTAGAGCATGATAGCTTTTATGATTCACAGTGTATACCAGAGCATACTAGCTCTCAGGATGCACAGCTAGATACATCCTTGGTTGCGAGCATGGCTGATTTAGATGTTGAGGAGTCAGCAGTTATGCAGTCATTCTTGGATTCGCTCATGCCAGATGTTGACACAGATATGTCAGGACATGTTGGTGTTGATGATGGTGCTTTGGATGCCTTGGATACAGGCATTGTTGACATCCTTAGGTTAGCCAGGATAGCACATGTTTCATCAGCATTCAGGAGTCTGATGTACGAGTTATTATGCTCGAGACCAGACATTGCAGTTGCTATTGGAGCATTTGCACTTGGAGTTGTCAGTCGTTCGATGATTGACATAGGCATAGAGTGAGTGGGAGCTTTGCAGGAACTTCGTCAGTTCTTGCATCAGTCATATGTGAGCTCGATTCTTATCGATATGAGTCTAGAGCAGTTTGAGGTGCATGGATACACCTTGTTCGAGGCAGTTGGTGTAGGCTGATTGGTATGGGTAGAGATCCGGACTCTTCCTGTACATTATTGTATAGTCCTACATCATTCTTTGTATATGTTACCTTTTATGGTCACATTGACCCTTAAGTGGGAGATTGTTGGGGATGTAAGGGTCATGTGACCTTACCCCCATATTCATATATATACATCATATATTGAGTATTGCCTCAAGAGAGATCATTATGTGGGTTTCGAGGCTCCCACACATCTCCGCGCGTCTCTCCTCTCTTCTCTCTCCCTCCATCTCCTCCTTCCTCCTCTTGTTCTGCACACCAAAGCCGTTCATATCATAACATAAGTTCACAAGGGTTGAGAGATACATACACTTCCACCCAACCAACCCTTCCAATATATAGCTCCAAGAACAAGGGGGTAAGTTCCTCTCAAAAGGACATGTGTACCTTCCATCACATGGGTCCCTCTCAATAGGGCATGTGTACCACATGGGTCCCTCTCAATAGGACATGTGTACCACATGGGTCCCTCTCAATAGGACATGTGTACCACATGGGTCCCTAAGGTGATCACATGGTTTCCAAGCTTAGGAAAGTACATGAAGAGGACCCTCCAAGTTTTCACATACAAATCAAGTGGTTAGGAGAAACTTCCAATCAAGCCTAAAGTACTCAACCTTAGAGAATTAGCCCTAAGGTTCAAGACTCTTCAAATAGGGGCAATAAACAATAAATCCAAAGGGTTTCACACCTAGAAACCCAAGGCTTTTGCCCCTTAGATCCATGTAGTTATACAACACCTAGATTTCAAGTTCCAACTAAGAGATCATTATTTCCTAGATTTGTTGCATCATGGACACTGCATATCTATGCAGTAAAGGGGCTATGAGGAAGATCGAACTTTCTCACAAAAGCATAATTGATGAAACTATGCATCATCAAATTATCCACCATAATCCTTATTGTGTGATCTTTGATCGAACCATGTAGCTTGAATAAATCATGAGGCCCAAATCCTTGTGGTTACCACATGTTTTTGGAAAGCTGAAATTGATGAGTATTATCATGGTGCATTACCTAAACTTTCCTTGCACTTGAATTTTCATTCAAGTCTAAGGTTTGTATTATATGAATCTATTTTTTTTTCTTTTCTTTGTTAGTTGTCTTTGTTTCTCTTCCAACTAGACATGCCTTACTCCAATGTCGAGGCTTTGGGCACTTTAAGCATAAGTTCTCTTTTGTACTTTTCCAAAATCTTCTGAAGGAAGCATCTTTCTAAAAACATGAGGCTTTTTAGATGTGCGTTCCAAGGATTTTGATCCTTTTCCTTTATGTTTTATCAAAATTTATTGGGGATTACAAGTATCTAATTTCATATCTAGGTGTTGAATTATCCTCATAGATTTGCATGACCATAATTGCTTCCTCAGGCGACTTAGGTGACATTTTAATTCATTTCTAATTTGCATATTTAGTCATCTAATAAAGTCACAAAACCTATGAAATCATCTAGATTTTTCAATTTCATAATAATTTCTCGATACTCTAAAATGTAAATCGATAATGATTCTCTCTTTCGTTGGACCTTATCCTAGGCTTCCCATTTTTTTCCTCCTTATTCTTAAGGAGGAACTCTTTCTCTCGACCAGATTCATCCACTATGTGTAGGCTTTTGGGTCTAAGGATAGACTAGCTTCTACTATCCTCACATGTTCAAGAGTAGTCTTGAGTTGGTGGACATCTTGCCACCTTTCCAAGAATCTAAGGACAACATCATTATTCCTATCCCTATCTTCTCTTGAGAAGTAAGGGGATAGGAGATATTTTCCTAAGGAAACATCTAAGGGACAATTTAAACCTATATCTTTTGCCGAATGGTTTGCAAATAGAGAAGTAGTAGGAATCATCAAGCAAAGATGACTCATAGGATTAGTCAAGGGTAATAAATATGCTTGGAGAATGGGAAAATCCGTTTCCATAGATATAGACATTGGTGTGGTTTCTATCCTATCATATGACATACCAATATTAGTCCTACTTACATCTTGGGGTCCTTGGAGTAAACCCAAAATGGTCCTAAGTTGATATTGAACTTCAATCAAAAGACTGAAGAAGCTTTGTAACCTCCTATTGGACATTTGATAAGTGCTCAAGGACCTTCTCTAACATCAAAAATGTATCTTCAAACTTTCCTCTCAATAGAAGTAATTTTTTATGTTTCCCCTTCCATCATGGTTCCCTCAACATGAGTAGCTACATCCTTATTTCCTATGTATGATGCATCCTTTGCATGCATATGAAATTTTGATTTGAGCTTGTTTTGACCTCTGAATGCACTATCATAGCAACTCTGTAGGGAATTTTGTCCTTTTGTGCAAAAAATATATAAAAGTTTTGGTTTGATAATACAAGCTTCTCAAAGTGCTACACGTTTAACAAAGCTCAACAGGGTGTTTCTGTTCAACTTTTTAGATACAATCAATTTTTTGCATCAAGGTATTAATTCTCTAGCCATGGCTGAAAGCAATGATGTATTCTATATGTTGACTTTTGAGGATAATTTGGATGGTATATATGATGCATTATGTTGATAGCAAAAGGGTTGTGGAATATTGTACAGAGTGCTGAAAAACATCTTATTACACGTGCAAATATAGTTATTGAAGGTGATATAGATGGCATTGAAGATGATGACCTTCAAATTCCTATCCTGTTGTTGTTCCTACTGCATCTATTGTAGAGCAACTTTGTTGGGATGGCAGAGATGCTCATCCACATGCATTGATAGCCTTTTCTATCAAACGTGCCATTATCCCTCACATTTGCTCTTGCAAGACACCAAAGGGTGCTTGGGATACACTTACAACTTTATACTAGGCATGAAATGAGGCTTGTGTTACTTACCTCTAAAAATAGTTGGAGAGTGAGCATACGAATGAAGGAGATTCTATGGATAATTTTTTGAAAAAATCAAAGATTCGAAGGAGCACTTGATTTCTACTAATGGTGTAGATTGTTCTTAACACTAGTTCTGTATTAGGACACTTGAGTGTCCTGGGACACTTAAGTGTCCTGCTTTTACACCAACTTGCTTGATTTTTCTTGAGGACACACTTGAGGCTTGGATGGCATATTCACTTGGATTTGATAGGCCACATCATGTACTTTTAGAGAAAAATATAATATTTAACACTCTTGAACTTCATATGGTTTATAAAATGATGAAAACATGGGGATTTTCAAAACCTAAAAATAGCATAACTGAAATAATAGTTCAAACATTTTGACAAATTGCATACGTTTTAGGAAATGGACAGCTATTGATGGATTTTGGTAGAATGGAACAAGTGTTTAGAGATCTCTTGATAAGATTGAACACTCCAAAAAGTGAAAAACATGGGATCAAAACTCATCTTCTCTAGATAACTGCCATTTACTGCAACTTTTTAAAAATGATTCATCATAGCTTGTGTGTAAGTGAGATTGAATAGAATTGGCAAGTTACCAATGGACAACCTTCATGATAATTGAATGCATATTTTTATTCAAAGTTAGAGGGCCTCCACTTTGACCTAGTGGCCATTGCATTTGTTGGTGGCTTTCATCCTGAATTAGCAAAGCATATATTTCCATATTCATGAAAAGAACATACTTCTAGAGGTAGAATAAAAACATTATAATGCAATATAAATATTATTTAAATTCTATCATAAGTATTAAACATTCCAAAACATGCTTTCATGTCATGTGGTCGTTCTTAATCTTGTCAAAGGATATGCTATAGGAATTGGTGATTATGAGGAGAATGAAAAAAATTTGCATACACATTTCATTTGAAAAAAAAGGATGGCATCCATAATGGAAATGATGAAATACTTTCACGTGATACTTATCATTTTATGATGCCAAAGACTACATCAAAGACTTTTGAGTATTATTTTTAGTATGTGTGGATGTATGCATGGGATTGGGATTGTGTATTTACGCATATAACAACTACCAAAAAATTATTTTTACTAAATATGTTCAAACTATACCTTCCTTTGATTCTATGTGTATGTGACTCTTGTTTCTTGGTACGAACTAGTTTGTTTTATTCCATATCAAGCTAAATGATTATAATTTTGCATTATTTCAATTGGATGTTAATATTTGTACGTGGATATATTCGTTGATGTCCACACATATATCTACTTTGTTTGGTGTACATAGATGTGAAAAACTTGGTTGATTTTCACATATTGGTAGCTCCCTTATGTATATACCTTGTTTGATCTCTTATTATCTTGGTTCATGTGAAGAAATTGGATCTCTTCCATAAACATACATGCTTTTTTATGTGTCCAAATATTATACATGATTGTATATGTAGAAATTGGTTGATACCCAAATAACTAACGATTCTTGGTTGTGTCCAAATATCTAAAATTTTTGGAGGATGTCCATAAATTATTTAGATGTGCATGTGTAAACCTTGTTTTATTATGTGACTCATCTCCTCGTTGGTAACTTCAACATGGACACCTTAGATGATGTCCATAAATTATTTTGAGTCATATTTCTAGGCTTTGGAGTTTGTTTTTGGTGACTAGAGTCATAGTACTTGATTTTACATATGTATAACTTGGTTTTTGTCTTTATAACTTGTTTGATTGGTGGCATATTTGTACACCTTTGTGGATTCTGATAAGCTAGTTTGAACCATGTGTAGAAATAGTTGCTCTTTTTGGTGTACAAAGTCAAAATAGTTTATTTTCTTTTAGTTTAAGATGATTTTTCCAAGTGAGTTTGATGTTCATACTATGTGCTATATGTTTCAAGGAATGTGTATAAAGTTTTCTTTCATATAATGGATTTTTTTCTTTTGATGAAAAACAAATTTGATTATGAATTTTTACCCTGATCACTACCATGGCATCTTGAGAGGCAAGTAACATGAACAAAAAACATGATTTAATGTATGTTCTAATTTTTTATTAACCTTTTAATTATAGTTAATAGGCGTGTCAAAGGATTTTCTCAAATTCTTGTTGTAGAAGATGTGTGATTTTTTGGAAAATTGTCAAAAAAAGACACTTAAGTGTCCTGTTTTGGTACCAAACTAATGTTAATGGTCTTCCATATTCATATTAGAGTTTTCTTCTACTTTTTGATTGATGATGAAAGGAAATCCAAATGCCTTAATAGTTGAGGAGTTAATCTCTCTTTTTTTGTAGGAAGATCATTCCAGGAAGAACAAGTCAATCATGCATGTTGCAAATAAAACTTTCTTAGCTAGTCAAAAGGGCAAAGGAAAATGGAGCTCATCTAATAGCAAGCAAAAATCTGCTAGTGCTTCACAATCGAAGAAGTGAGACAAAGATGAGAAGAAAAAAAAAAAAGCAAAGATGGTTTTGCAAATACTATAAGGGGAATGATCATTTCATAAAAGATTTGTCCAAACCTGACTACAAAAGAGGCAAAGAAGAAAGAGGCTAGAATAGTTGTTGCAGAGGCCTCTGCACCTAAAAGAAAGTCTGCTAATCTTGTTCAAAATGAAGAATGGGCATTTATTATTGTTTGTATCTATGGCCCATCTTCTCATGAGCAGTGTATGTCTGCAATAGCCTCAAATGTTTGGTACTTTGATAGTGGGGCAACCAAACATATTACATTGCAACATGGTTTCTTCACTTCACTTGAACCTTTCACTATAGGGAATACTATCACATGCAATAAAAAATCCTCTCATACTATAATGGGAGTTGGTAAGATCATTCTAACTAGTGCTAATGGTAGTTCTTTCACATTATCAGATGCTTTATATGTTCCAAAGATCAAGAAAAAATTGTTGCCAGTTTTAGCATTAGCTAAGATTGGCTTAGTTATCAAATTTGTTGATGTTAAATGTACAATTCACGATCTCTCAAATGGAAATGTTATTATTGCTTCTTAGATTTAATGTCACGAGATGTATAAGCTTATATAATATGCAAAAACTGTGAATTATTCAACATGTGCAGTTCAAGACTCAAGCTATCTCAGATGTAGAGCTTGGGCATGCACACTTTGGTCATTTGAGTTTTTCTAGTTTTGTATGCCTTCATAAATCTGAAATGGTGTCTTCTCTACCCAAACATGCGACACCTTGTAAACATGTCTATGAAGGCTATATTTTGGGAAAAACACGATGTTCATCCTTCCCAAAAGATGATTCAGTTCAAGCTACTCATAAATTGCAACTTGTTCATAGTGATATTTGTGGTCCTATGGAGACACCTTCTTTTAGGAAATACTTTTACTTTTGGCTTTTATTTATGATTTCTCTAGGCATGCATGGATATATCCACAAAAAGCAAAGTACAAAGTGTTTATGTGCTCCAAACAATTTTGGGTTATTGTTGAAAACCATCACTGTACAATGTTGTATACACCCCAAAATAATGGAGTTGCTGAAAGAAAGAACATGTCTCTTATGGAGATGATAGGTGTATGGTCAAAAGTCCGGCTTTACCACATAGCTTCTGGCTTGAGGCTATTATGTGTGCAATATATGTACTTAACAGGTGTCTCAACAAAGCACTTCAATTGATCACTCCATATGAGGCTTAGCATGGTTGCAAGCCATATGTTGCTCATCTACATGTCTTTGGTTGTTTGACATATGCATTAGTGCTTGAACAACAATTTAGGAAATTGGATGATAAAGCAGTGAAATCTATTTTTGTTCGGTATAGTTCAAAAAGCAAAGGCTACCGTTTTTATCATCCATATAATAAATGCATTTTGGTTATCAGATGCAAATCGGTCGTTACTTTCATGTACCAAGGAGAATTCAGTTAGCTCTAAAGATGTGTATGACACTTTGTTGCGTCTTTTACAGGTGGACAGTCAAGTGTTGGTCCAATGAGGCAATTTCTCAACCTTTAAAGGTTCCACATGTTGATGTAGATCATTTTATTTCTAATGCAGATTTACAAGATGGACTTATCGATGAGAGGGCTAACGTAGAAGAGGCTAAAACTATGCCTAAATGGCTAGTGTAGACTTTAAGAGATAGCAAATTAGATGCACCTTTGTCATATCGTATCCATTTAAGCTTTCATAGTGGTTCCTTTGCATCCGATTTCTAAACAATGGCTGGCTCTAGTTTTTTTGCTGAAAATGAGCCTATTTCTTTTGGTGAAGCACAAAATTCAGAAAATTGGATGGATGCTATGCAATCATATTATTATGCTATTATGAAGAATGGTACTTGGGTCTATATGGGATTGCAAAAAGGCCATTGTCTCTAAATGGGTATACAAGATAAAACGCAAGCCTGATGGAATAATTGACAAGTATAATGCTAGGCTTGATGCCAAAGGTTACGCTCAAGAGAGAGGCATTGATTTTGATGACACCTTTGCTCCCACATGCCGAATGAACAATGTTCATAGCATTTGTGCACTTGCAGCTCATCATGATTGGAATGTACATTAGTTGGATATTAAAACAACATTTCTGAATGGTGACTTACATGAAGAAGTGTATGTATTTCAGCCCTATGATTTTGTGCAAAAAGGGCATGAAAACAAAGTGTGCAATATGAAAAATGCATTATATGGTTTGAAGCAAGCACCACATGCTTGGTATGAAAAGATACGTGCCTACTTTATTGCATATGTTTTTGAGTAGAGTCCCACTAGGAGCTATGTTAACTATGCAAATGATGTATTTTCTATGAACGTTGTATATGTTGATGCCGTGCTGCTCACTGGTCCTAATGAGAAGCATATTGCTGAATTTAAGGCTGATTTGCATGCCTCTTTTGAGATGTCAAATATCGGGGCATTTGCATCATTATTTGGGAATTCAATTTATGCAAGTTGATGGGGGAATAGCTTTGTGTTAAACAAATATATCGATACATTATTGCAATGTTTTGGCCTTGAAGATCACAAACCTATTGCCACTCCTATGGAATTAGGTTTATGGTTGAGTCTTCATGATGTTGGATGCATTTGATGTTGTTCTCTATCAACAAGCTGTTGGATGTTGATTTACTTATGCATAACTCGGTTTGATATTCAGTGTGTTGTCTCTTATATGAGTAGGTTTATGCATTGCCCAAGTGTCAAACATTGGCAGGTGATTAACCACATCTTTTGCTACTTGACTGGTACCTGAGTACTTGGATTGTTTTATCCCAAGGGGGATCATTACCACTAAATTTACATACTTTTTCTAACTTAGATTGGGCTAATTGCTATGACACTCATGTGTCCACTAGTAGTTTTTGCCAAATGTTTGGTTGCTCATGCATATCTTGGTTGAGCAAGAAGAAGATTAGTATGGCCACTTCTAGTTGTGAGGTTGAATATAGGGCATCTTTCATAGCGACTATTGAGTGTGTCTATGGTTCATATGCCTTTTGGCTGATTTGGGTGTTGGTCAGTCTTCTTCCACCACCACCTTCACTAACAGTCATAGCACATTGGCAATTGCAAGGAACCCTATTTTCCATGCTCGCACAAAGCACATTGAAGTGCACTATCACTATGTCAAGGAGAGGTTCTCTATTGGAGAGATCAGTTTGGCTTATGTGCCCACATAGGATAATGTTGTAGGCCTTTTTCACAAAGGCTCTGCCTAGGGAGATGTTTGAAGCTTTTCACAAAGATTTGGGCTTACTTGCTTTTGAGAATTGATCTCTTTCCACATAGCTTGATGCTTCCTTATACATGAGTCCTAACTTCTTGTTCACTGCATCACTCCGAGGGGGATTTGTTGATATATTTTGGTACTAATGTGCGTGAACACACTTAGGACCACCGAGGCACTTTTTCCCTCTTTAAGAGGGTTTTTCCCCTTAACTTCTATATATGCCTATAATCCTAACGGGTGACTTATCTTTGTAGATTCACTTGGTAATACATTTAATACTGTGTTGTGCTCCAAACTTCTTTTTCTTCCGTGTGCTGTTCATGTGCTTTTGTAGACCTTGAATTCCAACACCTTAAGTCCATATATATATATATATATATATATATATATATATATATATATATATATATATATATATATATATATATATATATATATATATATATATATATATATATATATATATATATATAATCCATGTATATTTTAAAATGTATATTCAATTTACATTATTCTTTATGATTAAAAAAAATGTACCTGTTTTTTTTTCTTATTTTGATTTTACTTTTTAATGTGTGTGTATTTGTATAATATGATTATATAGATATTGTAAATTTCTTAAATATATAAACAAACATGTATGTTTTATAGATAATAGAAAAAAAAACATATACAAATGTATAAAAATAAAGTAAAGCATAAATACTAATATAAATATTAAACATTGAATAAAATTATAAACAAATACGAGTTATATATATATATATATATATATATATATATATATATATATATATATATATATATATATATATATATATATATATATATATATATATATATATATATATATATTCTCTCTCTCTCTCATTTAATATATATTTAAAATTATATACTTTAATATATATTTAAAATTATAGTCTCATTTATCTATAAAAAATATATAGATATATATATATATACATACACTTATATTTTATTTAATTTTTATATACTTTAAAATATATTTAAAATTATAGTTTCATTTATGTTTGTGTACCTCTATTAAAAACAGCAGTGCGAAGGTTCGATCCCCATTTTATGATAGGAGAGTGTGGGTCTAAGGCTAGTGTAATCAGTATCCTCTTTTGTATCGCCTTGGGCAATCTAACCTTGCTTTGTGCAATACGAGGAGTTCCATGGTACTATGCATGTTCATTTGTAGAGTTGCAATTTCAAAGTTAAAACTCTAAGAGTAGACTTCGACTGAACCTCCATTAAAAAAAAAAACCCACTATGTTTTGGACACACAACATTTCTATGGAACACAACATTCTATGGACGCCTCCCCCCTCGGAACAATTTCTTCATTTGTTCAGCCGCAGCTGGATGGTCGCTGATTGCTTTGGCACAAATATTGACCTGAATGGTGGGTGATTGCTTTGGCGCAAATATTGAGCTGAAATACGTGATTATGTTTGTTCCTTATGTTTTCAAAGGGCATATTCTTTTGGCACCTTATATGTTCGTTATCTTTTTATAAACATATGGAGGGCATATTCTTCTGTCTGCACCCATTCTGTAAAGCGAGGCAGAAAGCTGTAAGTTCATGTCCGGGGAGTGAGAAAGAGAGCGAGAGAGAGAGATCTCCTGCTGATCTACCTTCACTCTCTCGACTCAACTCAGCGCGCAAAGTTCTTGATATCGCCGAGTGGAAGTGGTCGACTGCAGGTTGGAGGCCATGTTTGGGGGTGCCCTGCAGGGTCGATGCCAAGACCTGCTGGTGCTGAAGTCTATATGGTTCTCTCGCATTACAGGGACCTCACACAAGGAGCGCCTTGAGAGCTTTTATGGTCCTCAAGCGGATGCTTGTAAGCATCTGTCCTCTCTACTTTTTCTGATTCTTTTTCAATCGTCAACTCTTTACTTGACTCTGGATTTACATATTTCAACGTCACTGTTATCTTGCTTCAAGTTATTCTCTTAGTTCATGTAATTGCAGGATAGCCTTTAACGTTGATGCATTCCTTCTCTTTTGGTGCGTGTCTGTTTATCTCTGTTTGTTCTATCCAGAGCCGGCATATGTTCTTGTGTGTGAGCGTTTGCACAGTGCTTGCGCTTAATTGATAAAAAAACGCCAGGAACTCACGAACAAACTGGAGACCACTGAAACTTATCGGCTTAGGCAGGCAGGTGTGGAGTACGTAGTCGATTCCTAGTATCACATTTTCTGGCACAAAAGGAAATATTTCCCTTTGGTCTTTTGACCGTGTTATCTTGCCCTTAAGCCCTTGGATCTACTGTCGAATACAGTAGCTTCAGGTAAAGCGCAGTTTGATGCCTAGAATTGAGCTGTTCTCAGTGTTCTTGGCCATATATTTCGTTCGAGTAGTAAGGTATGAAATCAATCATGTAGTCACCGCATTACAATATGGTCCTCGGAATTTAATGTTCTACAAAACTTCGCTGTTGGTGCTCTTCATACAGCCATGCATACCTTTGAATTTTTGTTTGTAATGACTTTAATAGGCAGGAGTCGAGTACCAATAAGCAAGCCATTGTGTTCTGACAAGGGCTTGATGATTCTTATGGGCAGATGATCACTTCAGATCCCGCTTTCTCCATGGTCGAGATGGCATGCTGAGAGCATGTGCGAAGAAGATGCTTGAATTGGGGGAATCTGTTGACCTCGTTTGGGTTGATCTTGGAGGGGGAACAGCAGAAAATGTTAGGTCCATGTCAAAATACATGGATTTGACAAAATTTAAAAAGATCTATGTTGTAGATATCTGTGGTCCTCTCTGCAATGTAGCAAGAAAGAAAGCTGCAGCCCTGGGATGGAGTAATGTAGAAGTTGTGGAGGCAGATGTGTGCGATTTCACACCAAATTCCACAGTAGCGACTCTAGTCACATTTTCCTATTCTCTCAGCAGTATGCTACCTTTCTTTCGCTTATTATTCTCTAAATGTTAGCATTATTCATATGCATTTGGGTTGAAGAAAGATAAATCTTAAATGCAAAATGCTATTGGATACCAGTGATCCCACCGTATATGGATGCTGTGGACAGAGCCCTATCATATTTGGATGAAGAGAGAGGTATTTTTGGCATTGCAGATTTTTACACTTCTCTCAAGCATGACAGGCCAGAAAGACAACACAACTTCTTTTCTAGATGGTTCTGGTGCACTACTTTTGACCTTGATGGCATAGACTTGGGGCCTGCTCGAAGGCAGTACCTTGAACATCATCTAGACCAAGGTCTGCACTGATGCCTGCTATTTACCAGTATTGCGCTATTGCATCTTACAATAAGGCTTTTAACTAACATGTACTGAGTGAATTGATGTGACAGTCTATGAGGAGAACAGCTCTGGGCCCATCCCTTATGTACCTCTTTTGAAGGCTCCGTATTATATATGGCTTGGCAGGAAAAGGATACATGGAGTGGATGAGAATGAAAATGGCACAAAATCACATTGAAACTAGCCTTGAACTGAAGATGTTTGCAACGTTAGACTGTTGTAGAATGTTTTTCATGGTGGATTGGTTTGCCTTTTGGATAGTGATAGTACCAGAAAGTTTTGCTGTACATGGAGGGGTACACTATCAAAATTAAGAAATAATTTCAATATGCAATTATGCTTCTTGAAATCAAGTGTTTGTTACGCTATTGACTACCACTGTTTTGGCTCCTAGGTGGTCAGGCATCCTCATTGCATGATGGATGATAGCTGACAGAAGAATTTTATCCTTAACGAGCCATGTTTTAGGAATTCACATGATAGAGAGATAGTCTCTAATGCAAAGAGCTCTTCCTACCGGATGGTGAAGCAAAGAGAGTCATTTGCACTTGATTTTATTCATCACAAAGTTGAAACAATGCCATGCTTGTATTTATTATCAAACATGTTCACGACCTTGTAAAACTTGGGATTTAAGCATTTGCATTTTGTGCTGGAATCATCAGATGCTATTATACTCGTAACTCATGGAAACTACTTGCAAAGTGTCGTCTTCCCTGCATTCAACTCTTAGGGTTTTATCATATAGCTGTGGTGTTCTTGCCCTTTGTAATAATCATGTACAGCTTTTATTGTATCAAGTTTAATGTATCACTTTTTCCCTTTTATGGAATGATGGGGGCTTGCATACAAAGCCTCTTAAATTGATATGATCTGTATAAACACCTTAGAGAATGGTATTCTGAATTATAGTTGATATTATTCCCCTTTTGATTGACCATGCTTGAAGTTTGATTCCTTTTACTTCAGTATTGCTTCAAACATAAGCATCTTATAGTGGGGAGTGACTGAGGCAATCACATAAACATAAGAGGTGCACTGGGATCAGGTTCTTGCAAGCTATTGCAGGTGGTGTTAGAAAAAAGAAAGTTTGAGTACAAGAAGCTCATACTTTGAAGATCATAGAGGAAATTTCTAGAAGAAAAGTTTGACTCATATGTAAGTTGATGAATAGTGTGAGTAATCTCCAATGTGTAAATCTCTTTGGGGAGTTGGATTTGAAGTTATTATTACACGATAGAGGTAAGGGACTC
Organism: Ceratopteris richardii; assembly: GCA_020310875.1. Classification (NCBI taxonomy): domain Eukaryota; kingdom Viridiplantae; phylum Streptophyta; class Polypodiopsida; order Polypodiales; family Pteridaceae; genus Ceratopteris; species Ceratopteris richardii. The sequence continues at coordinate 218,537 of MU260200.1, read as the reverse complement.
ATGTGCCCCTTCGGTATTTACATGTGGTTGGCATATTCTAAGGATAAAAAAGATATTGTTTTGTATTTCAGTATGTTTGAGAATCGTAACTCCAAATGTAGCAAATGTGTGATGGGAGCTCTTTGGATAAATGCGTTTCTTGTATGCCTACCGCATAGGTTTAGAATATCTCTCAACTACATTCTAATTGAATATATAAGGATTTTCATATACCTAATAGACGTTTATAGCTTTCAGATGAGTCATAGAATTCTAAATTTGCAAAGTGCTATTGCAAGCGAACTACTCACAATCACAACTATGCTAAAATAGGGCTATAGAATCTTTATTTCACGTAGAAGTAAAGCAATTACAGCAAGACCTTTTTCAAACATAAAGTAGAATTTTCCAGCAATAAGAGGATTAATATAAATAAAGAGAAATGACCCTAATGCTTAGATGAACCTTTGATCCAAAATAGAATATGAAAAAATGAACTTCCTTCTAGATTGGAGCATACGAAGATAGACAAAGATAACTCCCAAATGGACCAGTCTAGCTGTGACAGAGTATCTTTAGATTAGGAATAATATTTGTTAATACTTCCACACCCTTTGCGCTTTGGAATGAAGTTTATATTAGTTCTTTAACCCGAGGGTTATTAGTAGTTCTTCATCTTCCCAAGCCATGGTCTCTTTATTTCTCCAGATAGCCTGACTTTTGCTTTTGTATTATTTTCACACTACTACGCATGCAGACACTCTCTCCCTCTCCCTCACCTACACACTCAACGTCACTCACACTGTCATTCATACATACACATCTGCACATCCTCTCTGTCCCATACACACACACAACACACATATTCCCTACTTCACATCCACACACTCACTTCTGCACACACACATACCTTCACACACACACACACACACACACACATACACACACACCCCCATTCACCCTCTCTCACTCTCTTCCTCATTCTCTCCGTCACCCTAATGCTTAGATGAACATTTGGTCCAAAATAGAACATGAAAGAATGAACTTTTTCTAGAGTGGAGCATATGAAGATAGACCAAGATAACTCCCAAATGGACCAGTCTAGTTGTGACAGAGTATCTTTAGCTTAGGAACAATATTTGTTAATACTTCCACACCCTTTGCGTTTTGGAATGAAGTTTATATAAGTTCTTTAACCCGTGGGTTATTGGTAATTCTTCATCTTCCCAAGCTTTTGTCTCTTTATTTCGCCAGATAACCCGACTTTTGCTTGCTGCTACTCATGCAGTCACTCTCTTCCTCTCCCTCACCTACTAACTCAAGGTCACTCACACTGTCATTCATACATACACACATTTGTACATCCTCTCCCTCTCTCATACACGCACACACATATTCCCTACTTCACATCCACACACTCAGTTCCACACACACACATACCTTCACACACACACACACACACACACACACACACACACACACCCATTCACCCTCTCTCACTCTCTTCCTCATTCTCTCCGTCACCCACCTTCTATCCCCCCCCAACACACACACACACACACACACACACACACACACACACACACACACACACACACACACACACACACACACACACACACAGAGTCTCTCTACGTATGTTGGTCCAAGAGGTTTGTAAATCGATTGAAAATCTAACTGGTTGATTAAAAATCTGGCCTGAGATTGGCAGGTCTACTGAGAGCCTGGTTAATGGACTGAAGACTTGGGCAAATGAACATTAGCTGATTAGGCAAAGAACAAGTCGATTGAGGACCTTAGGTCCACTGAGGAAATTGCATGGAGACTGGCAATAGATAGATTGACTGAGGACCAATGTTGACTGAGGAAATTGCAGGTTGACAGGGCAGATAATTAGTTGACTAAGAACCAACGTTGGTCAACTGGAAGCTAAGGGCGAATGTGGAAAGTGTGAAGCGATCAAAGGGATCAAGAGACTGTCGCATAAATGGTAAAATGGGGCCCAATCCAAGGACAACTTTCTCTGACTGTGCAAGTGTGTAGGGCCAGAACAGGGGAGCCCCCTCTTGCCATGGGAATTGACCAGGACTTTTGTGGTAGATAAACCAGGGCAGTGTCTCTTTTTCTCTCTTTCATGGTGGTAGATAGACCAGGGCAGTGTCTCTTTTTCTCTACTCCGTGGATTGCTCTGTACTTGGAGAGCCACTCATCTGACCTTCCATCATCTATATAAGCAGTGGCTTGACACTCTTTCAAAGAGTACACATAGAGTACACATGCTGCTGTAGGAACCTGTTATGAGCCTAGGGGCTGGTTGTTTGCCTACATCCTGGAGTATCTGTTGTAATCCTGAGACTAAGGCTAGTCCATGTGAGTGTTGGGCTTGACATGTATGTATTTGGATACTCCTATTGGAGTCAAGAGTCATTTGTGTATTTGCATTGGTGTGTAGGATTCATGCTGTAGTAGTATTTTGTGTACTACTCTTTTAATTTGGACCAGTTGTACTCATGTACTCCTAAGTATAGTCTCTATCATGATGTACATGGCTTTGGACTAGAGTCGTACTTATTTCCACATGGCTATAGTTGTACGATTGTAAGCTGTGTAATATTCAACTTAATTTCCTTGTGCATTGGACTGTGCATTTGTATGTTATATGTTGGATTGGTGAACTTTTCATTTTGGTACTGTTCTTCTCTCCTGCACATCTCACATCTCTGCTGTACCTCTGTAGTATATATCTTTGGATTTCTCTGATTATTTGGTATGAGCATAGCTCATGTATCCAACATGCTGAGAACTTCCTCGTGTTACTGGTGAATGGTGAAATAGCCCTGTTAGTGACTGACTGAGCGGCCCCTAAGATAGTGGGCGAGAGGAGGCATGTTGGCTGGTCCTAAGGCCGAGTGAGGGTGATTATGCTTTCTAGTCATATGGATGAGAAGGAAGAGGTCTTGGGTTCAATTCCGGGAAGAAAAGTGGGAGAGAGTTTTGCCCAAGAGTTCTAGATCCTTCTAGAAGCATCCAGTTGAGTTAACTCCAGATAATTACGACAGTTGGCACACATGTAATTACAGGGCCAAAACTTGGATGGTTAATATCCACCTGCAATAGTAGGGAGTGCCTTGGAGAGAGCTATATATAGAGGCATAAGTTTGGGAGGAGAGTCATCTCTATAGCACGTTGTGGTCCTTGTTGCATTGGTATCAGAGCTCTAGACAAGCTTCCATGGTGACCTTTGTGGCCTCATCACCCTCCTCATAAACATCCATGAATATCTTGTAGATGCATTTTCTTTCTCACATTGATAAATTTGAATTTCCATCGGTATGTGATATTTTGTTGAGTGATTGGCGAATTCCAATTTCCTTATTTATGTGACATCTCCTCGAGCGATTGTATTTCTCTATTCCGAGTTGCTACAAGAAGCAAAAGGGAAATTTTCGACCTTTGTAGCAACATTTGAACCCCTGTTTGCTCAGCTCTTGGGATTAAGCTAACCAAGGTGTCCATTCTGCATCATGACATACTATCTCTTGGATTTTATGACTTTGTAAGCATCTATGAAGTCCGTTTCCTCTCTTGCTCTATAGCAAAAGAGAGTTCCTTGTGATAGGGATGCATGCAACAGGAGAATTCATGCATGAGAATTGAACTTGCAAGCTTTTGATAGTAACGGTCATAGGATAACTATTAAGCTCACGAAGATTGAATGAAATAAATGGGATTTTTTATTAAGTCACTTTTTTTGTTCTGCCATTCAGATGCAAAAGATTGAATCCCAGGCTTACGTACATAACAGATACTTCTGCAATGGGAATTGAACCTGCACCTCAACACTTCCAACATGTTTGTGCTATTAAATAAATCATCAGCTGCTTGCTTCCAAAGCTTTTATATTTGAAAACATTTGTTTCACCATCATGGTAGCAGGAAATAGAAGACATCTATTGCGATTCAAGCAGACTTGAACTCGGGTGCCATCGATGAGCTATCCATGGCATCCACTCCCATATCATGCGTATTTCAATATCATCCTCATATTACAGCAGAAAAAATAATCCATACGAGTACAATACAAGATTGAATCCCAGGCTTATTTACATAACATATACTTCTGCAATGGGAATTGAACCTGCACCTCAACACTTCCAACATGTTTGTGCTATTAAATAAATCATCAGCTGCTTGCTTCCAAAGCTTTAAATTTATATTTGAAAACATTTGTTTCACCATCATGGTAGCAGGAAATAGAAGACATCCATTGCGATTCAAGCAGACTTGAACTCGGGATGCCATCGATGAGCTATCCATGGCATCCACTCCCATATCATGCGTATTTCAATATCATCCTCATATTACAGCAGAAAAAATAATCCATACGAGTACAATACGATAGATTTTAGGATGCTACATATTGGAATTGAGGTGTCTTGTAACACGCGTACACGCATGATAACCAAAGGTGCAATGGATGAATCTTTAGCCTTCTCAATCACCATCGAAGTCTTGAAGGAAATGTTGGAGTACAAGGATATGTGCATGTTGGGGGAAGTTGGCTCCTTCCCCAGGACCAAAGGTAGAGGATGAATCTTTCTGAGGATCAATGGAAGGATGTAGCTATCTATCCAAGCTAAGTATTTTCCAAGTTGATTTTTTCATTTCAATATTTGATTTGCTCTTGCTTTCATGTAGATTGCATTTAATTATCATTGAAGCATGGTATAAGTCTTCACTTTTGATAATGTTTATGCGAATTTCAAGAAACTAATGAAAGTAAAACAGACGAGCATAGAGGTATTGGAAAACTCATCAAGCACCTGCTTGCATCTATTTATTATTTTTTCCACTTCATGCATGGAAATAAATGAGTGTTTGTGCATTCCTCCTTCAAAAGAATGTTTTGAATGCACAACACAAGCTTCTTTATTGATATAAAAGGTTCTTGATGCACTCAAGCATGTACTAGTATGTTCATATCTTTTAAGGAAACAAAGTTAGTATGTTTGTGCATAGATGCATGAAGTGAATGCATTGCAAGCTTGAGAACTGCTTGGCTTAATTTAGGGCATGAAAACAAAAAACATGCCAATACATGCATACAAGCATATGCATTTGCATATCTAAGGGTATAATTGTTTGCAAAGTAGATAAAAGAATGTACTTTCATAGTAGTTAGCTTATTTTTTAAAGCTCAAGTTTGACATTTGGGAAGATAGAAAACTAGTTCGTTGCAAAGTTATGCTAGCTACAACCTTTCCATTCAAGTAACTAGTAACTTCTTTCTTAAGGTGCTACTTAGGTATCACATAGTTAATGAAGAGTTACATTAAGTATGCTAGATTTCTTGCTTAGTAAAAGTAGGCACAAGAATAAAGCCAATCATTCAATTTTCTTGCCATCTTGATAGGCAAGAGTAAATGACTACGTGCAAACTTATACAGATTTATGATGACCTTAAGTTCGGGTGATACTTAGAGAGTCATAAAGAAAAGAGATTTTACACTTCCTTGTGTATCTCTCTTGCATCCAAGTTGGATGATAACTTAAGAAAGTTTTTAAAGTTCCATGAGAACTTTGAAGTGAATGCTCTTACTTGATTCCATCCCAAGTCGTGATGAAAATCAAACAAAAGTGATTGAATTTTAGCATCAATTAGACTTTGACTTTCAATAGATGGATGTTAGGTTCTATGATTGCATCTCTAGTAACGATGCACAATGCTAAGACAACATGAAGACTTTGAAAGAACTCTTCCTTTTAGAAGGATTAGAGAGCTACTTTGTGGTTTCATTTAAGCTATTTGTGGCTTCAAGAGAAGACCTAGACAAGTGACCTTTAGGAAATGAGACAGTTCCTAAAGACAAGAACTTAAATGAAATAGTCTAGTCTTCTATTTCATGAATCACACCATTTTCCTATCATATTCATGATGATATTCTCCTTTGGAAATACAAGAAGTTCCAAGAAATGGACCTCTATTGACCCATGAACTTTTCCCAAAACAAGACATAAGTTCATCAATATATTAAGACAAGTACATGATAACATCCTTTTGAAAATATTCTAAGGATAGAAGCTATCACATGATGGAAGCTTCAACTTCTTTTCACCTACATTTTGTAGAAAAAAAGGACAGGATCATTAAGCCTAACTGATGGTTAGAAAGGGAAAGTACATGTCTTCAAGATATAGATGTTAAGCCACGTTATGTTGTCTAGAAAACAACTTTATGGCATGCTAAAGTTTAGATAATATGGGATCTCTATCCTAAAGGCGATTGTAAACCACAATGGTACTTGCAGCATGCCCAATTTCTACCTAGTATGAGGAGCAAAGCATTAACTTTCTTAAGTGATAAGGAAGAGAATGATGTATTCATAGTAAGATTATTGTGTGATGGTTCAATAATTAAGAGATGCTTGTACTTTAAACTATGCAGCCATAGTGGGTTGTCGAAATACATTTGGAGTACTCAAGTAGCATAGAAAGATTGAGCAATGATAATAATTTTTGTTTCAAACTCAAGAAAAGGAATACATATCACCTAAATGAAAGTTCAAGTCAAACTTTCATGATGGAATGGAAAACTATATCCTAAGGTGATATTTATTCTTTAGTTTGACGCTTAGCAAATGAACACAACTCAAGCAATAAAGCTTCAGAATATTGTCCAAAAGTCTATAATTCCTTTCAAATATCATTCCAACAATGCAAAAGATTCACAAAAAATTATTTGATCATGTTGTTGATTCATTAGGAAGAATCTCAAGTACTTGAAGAATAAAATTCTCCCTAGTTGTGAGAACGAAATTCTTCAAGCTATTTAGATAGCAAGTAGTTCCCAAGAAGTCCCAAACCATAGGTAGCAATACTTGAAGTCCAATGATTGATATAATCCATAGATGTATCAATCTTGATGAGATTCTTGGCTTTAGAATTTGAAAGGCATTAGCCCATGCTTGGACTTGAGTTGAGGGAAAGATCTCTAAAAATATTGCGTGTAAGCCAAGAAGATTTTTAGATAGTTTTGGGACATCTTAAAGATAAAGAATAAGTCTTTATTCTTGTTGCAAGGTCGACACGAATTGATCAGGTTTGGAAAATTTTATCCAAGAACTTGTGATTGGAACTCCTGTGAAGTTTCCCCTAGTATTGGCAATAAAGCTCATGCATGATGCATGGGTGTTACCTCTTTAAGCACCAAATCCTCAATTAGATTCGATTTTGGAATCAATATTTTTCAAAAATCAAGGCACAAAGGGGTAAAAGGGTGTAAGCATACCCTAGATGCTCGTCCTCAAAGATCTTTGCAAGACCTAGTAGGTGTATGAAATGAATATAACATCTCCATCTTAGCTCTCAATATTGGCACCAAAAAGGGTTAGAAAAGGATCATTAGAAATGATCACAAGAGCATTTAAAAGACACAAAAATTAGGCCATACTCGGGATATTTTTGTGAATTAGAGAAAGTATCCACTTGTATGGGATGGTGGAATGCTAACTCCTTTTGAGAATTTTTCTTTGCCGGCCAAAAAGGAAAAGAACTCATGATTCATAAAAAGCATCAAGCAGGTTATCTCTTTCTTGGGAAAGTGCATTGAGGTAATGTACTTGAACCACTAGAAGAAAGGATAAAGAAATGAAGGAGAGTTTTTATCGGACATTCAGATTGGAATTGAAGTTTATAAAACTTCACCATATCTAAATTCTAAATCGAGTTCACATTCGATGACTTCCAAATTTCCAAGGCAAAGCATGGGATCGTGAAATGATTATGTGAAGAAATCAAAACTTAGAAATTCAAGATAGAGGTAATGCCTTAAAACTTAAATATTCTTTTAAAAAATCTAAGTGAGAAGGTACTCTATAAAGATATGTTTAGACTTTAGGACAAGTATCACTCACACATCAATCTGAATATAAAGTAGGGTGGTATGGGACACCAAATTTTATACTCAAATTGAGGTAGGAAAGATGGTATGGGACATCAGACCTCGGGATGATAAGTATCTTTTAGTCTTAGAATGAATCTTGAAGCAAGATTGGGTCCTTAAGGGAATTTAAACCTCAATGAAGAAGTTTTAATTTGAGGGAGATAAAAGCATGATCTCAAAACACTTCCAGATAAAGTGTTTTACAAGATACTTCAAGATAAAGTATTTTTTATTTAGAAATATTGATATATTTATGAAGAAAATAGGACTTTGAAATGATTCTTTTAATTAAAGTTGAAAAGACTAAGTTAGTTTGGTAGCACCCAATTCATAGTGCAACTAGGTGACATCAATCTCTTGGCTGGTAATGCAGAAGAATTGCATTTCAAGTAAACAATCATAAAGGGATTAAATAAACAAAGGATTAACTTAGTCTCAAGTGAAGCATTAAAGCATTATTTTGAATAAAAGTGACATCAATAGAACCTCAGTGGGTTGACACACTAATGTTTGATACCACAATAGTCTCTCGTGGTTGGATGATTTTTAGCTTTACTCGATTAATCTTTTCAAGAATTGAGTATATTTTTCTTAAAGATATATAAATTGCCTCAATAGCTTGTTGAAATAAATATTTGAGAAGCTTAACTTTTGAGTCACCTAGAATTTGACTCATAGCAAGTTCAAGTATCTCAGAAGTTTGAATTGGTTTCATATAGTTTTAGTTCTTTCTGTCCGCTTTCTAAATCTTTTAAGTTTGACTCAGATAGAGTATTCGATTCTTTTTACAAAAGTCTAGGGTTACTTGGTTGGAACCAAATAACTAAATTAAACATCCTAGATAGATGTTCTGTACGAAAACCCTTTCAATCTTTAGAAGATGCTAAGTCTAAGTTGAAGTATTCATTTGAGTTTGCTTCAAGTTATATAATATAACTCCAATGACTCTCATAGAGTTCACTCCACTCTACAAAAGACAAGTTAGGAATTGCTCATAAGATTGACAATTCCCAAGAACGTAAAGTTATGGATTTTGAGAAAAATATTCTAAGTTGGACAATTTTCTTTCTGGATTTGAAGTATGTTAGGGAGAAGATTACTAGCAAGGACATTGAGCTCTCATATGTATCTACTCAACAACAATGTGAAGACATGATGACATAGGATTTGGATGGAGTGAAGCTTAGCATGTTCAAATCTATGATTGGACTCCAAGAAATAAAAAAAAATTGAAGACTCAAACATCTTAGGCTTGAGGGGGAACTGTTGGTGCATATGGGAATCCTAAGTTCTTGGCCATAAGCCTTGAACTTCATTAGACTTTGGGAAAAGTCATATGTACACACATATATTTTTTCATTACTTCTATGAAAAAAAAAGCATGACATTTTATCCAAATGTAAAAGCATAATTGAAGATAGAAACTTTTGAATGTAGTGAGAACCAAAAGTCATGAATTTGATTTGAATTAAAATTCAAATGAACTCTAAAAAGTAGGGAGAATTTTAGGAGGAATCAATTCAACAATCATCTACTATAATCAAGGGGAAAATTGTACTTATACACTGGTAGCTTAGTCATTGGGATATCCATCATTCCTTGCACTCAGTTTGAGTGTAAATTCTATTGAAATCAAAGGCCTTGGAGGCCTCCAACACCTCCATGTACTGTATTTTACTTATCAATACATATTCATCATGTTTTATCATGATCATTGGCCATTGTTCACTACTCTTGTGTACTTCTCAAAGTTTTTCAACTTCTTTGATCTACTAAAGCAAGTTTATTGTCTCATTGTCTTTTTTATCAATTGAATCATGAAGATAACACTTTTAGAAGTGTGTTGTCACTCTAGCACAATGGGAATATCAAGGTGAGGAAATCTACCTCATAAATATCAATCTCTGGAGACATGGGGATGGTATGACAACCATGAGCAAGTGGAATGCACAAGTGAGTGAGTGAGAAGCACACTAGCATGCACACACACATGCACACTGTTGGAGTTAGACGTCTGCGGAAACATGCGAATAGCACAAGGAAGAAGAAGAAGCTTGGAGCACAACACACAATATTGAATGAATTACCACTAGAATGTACAAAGATAAGTATCCCGTTAGGGCAATAGGCATATATACAAGCCGGGGGAAAAAAACCTCCTAAAGAGGGAAAAAAGTGCCCCGACGGTCCTAGTGTGTTCACACACATCACTACCTAAATATATCAACAAATCATGGGAGTGATGCGGTGAACAAGGAGCTGGCACTCATGTATAAGGAAGTGCCAAGCTATATGGAAATCACTCCACAAAAGGAAGTAAGCCCAAAGCTTTGCGGAACGCTTCAAACTTCTCCCTAGGTAGAGCCTTCGTAAAAAGGTCTGCAATGTTCTCTTGCATGGGCACATATGCCAAGCTGATCTCCCCAGCAGAGAACCTCTTCCTGACATAATGATAATGCACCTCAATGTGCTTAGTGCGAGCATGGAACACAGGGTTCCTCGCAACTTCCAATGCACTTTGATTGTCAGTGAAGATGGTCGTGGCAGAAGACTGACCAACACCCAAATCAGCCATAAGGCGTTTGAGCCACACACACTCAACAGTCGCTATGAAAGCTACCCTATACTCAGCCTCACAACTGGAAGTGGCCATAGTAGGCTGCTTCTTGCTCAACCAAGATATGCATAAACTACCAAGCATGAAGCAAAAACCACTAGTGGACACACGAGTGTCATAGCAACCAGCCTAATCAGAGTCAGAAAAAGCATGCAAATCTGGCGGTAGTGATCCCCCCTTGGGATAAAACAAACCAAGTAGTCGGGTACCCCTCAAGTAGCGAAAGATGCGCTTAATCGCCTGCCAATGCCGAACTCCTGGGCAATGCATAAGCCTGCTCATTGTGAGACAACGAATTGAATATCTGGCCGAGTAATACATAAGTAAATCAAGCATCCAATAGCCTGCTGATAGAGAATAGAATCAAATGCATCTCCAGCATCATGAAGACTCAATCGTAAACCTATTTCCATAGGAATGGCAATAGGTTTACAGTCCTCAAGGCCAAACACTGCAATAATGTGTCAATATATTTTGTTTGACACAAAGTCATTCCACCATCAACATGCATAAACTGAATGCCCAAATAGTGATGCAAATGCCCCAAATCAGACATCTCAAATGAGGCATGTAAATCAGCCTTAAAATCAACAATATGCCTCTCATGAGGACCAGTGAGCAGTTTGTCATCAACATAAACCACAATGATCAAAAGTACATCATTTACACGCTTAACATATAAGGTGCTTTTAGTTGGACTATTCTTAAAACCATGTGCAATGAGATAGGCATGTATCTTTTCACACCAAGCACGTGGTGCTTGCTTTAAACCATATAATGCCTTCTTTAACCTGCATACCTAGTTCTCATGCCCTTCCTACACGAAGCCACGAGGCTGAAAAACATACACTTCTTCATGCAAGTCACCATTCAAATGTCCAACTGATTTACATTCCAACCATGATGAGCTGCAAGTGCACAGATGCTACGAACAATAGTCATGCGGCAAGTAGGAGCAAAGGTTTCATCAAAATCAATGCCTTTTCCTACACATAACCCTTTGCAACAAGCCTAGCCTTATACCTGTCAACTATACCATCAGGCTTACGCTTCAACTTGTATACCCACTTAGTACTGATGGCCTTCTTGCCAGGAGGCAAGTCACATAAAGACCAAGTACCATTCTTCATTATAACATCATATTCAGATTGCATATCAGCCGTCCAATTTTCTGAATTTTGTGCTCCATCAAATGAAACAGGATCATTCTCATCGCAGAGATTAGATGCAGCCATAGCATAGCAATTTGATGCAAAAGAGGCAATATGAGAGCCTGATCGAGTACAATGTGACAGAGGTGCATCTAATTTGCTGTCATGCAGAGTCTGCACCAGCCATTTTGACATAGTTTTTGCCTGTTCAATATCAACTCTCTCATCAACAAGTGCATCATGTAAATTTGCATCAGAAATGGAATGATCTGCATCATCATATGAGAGCTGCAAAGGCTGAGAAGTTGCCTCATTAGAACCAGCACTAGACTGTCCACCTGTAAAAAGAGGCAGCAACTTATCATACATGTCTTTGGAGCTAACAGACTTCTCCTTAGTACATGAAAGCAATGGCTGAATAGCATCTTCCACAAAAACAACATCACGACTAACCAGAATGTGTTTAGACTGTGGATGATAGAGATGATAGCCTTTACTTTCAGAACTGTATCCGATAAAAATACATTTTACTGCGTTATCATCCAATTTTCTGCGATGTTGTTCAGGCACTAATGCATATGCCAGACAACCAAAAACATGCAGATGAGCAACAGATGGCTTGCGATCATGCCAAGCCTCATATGGAGTGATAGATTGCAGTGCTTTAGTGGGATAACTGTTAAGTACATATGTTGCACACATAAGAGCTTCAAGCCAGAAACTATGTGGTAAGGCCTGACTTGACCATACACCTCACCATCTCCATGAGTGACCTGTTCTTTCGTTCAGTAACTCCATTCTATTGAGGTGTATACGACACTGTACACTGGTGTTTTATCCCATGTTCAGCCAGAAATGCATTAAAATCAGAAGACATATATTCCTCCCCTCGATCAGAATGGAGGGTGCCCATTTTACATGCTGATATATTTTTAGCCAAGACCAAAAACTGTTTGAAGCACATGAACACTTCAGACTTTGCCTTCAATGGATATACCCATGCATGCATGGAAAAGTCATTGATGAAAGTAACTAAGTAAAGATAATTTCCAAAAGAAGGTGTCTACATAGGACCACATACATCACTATGTACAAGCTGCAATTTTTGAGTAGCCCGCACTCAACCATCGTTTGGAAAGGAAGAACGCTACATTTTTCCCAAAATACAGCCTTCACATACATGTTTACCAGGTGCCTCAAGTTTGGGCAAAGAGGACACCATTTCATATTTTTGCAGGCGTAGCAAACTAGCAAAATTTAGATGAGCAAAGTGTGCATGCCAAAGCTTTGCATCTGATATAGCCTGAGAATCATGCACCGCACATGCCAAATCATTTACAGATCTTTCATAGTCTATGAGATTATATAGCTCACATATAAAATGCCAGAAGCAATAATGATGTCGCCATTTGACAGATCATGAACTGTACATCTATCATCAACAAATTTCACAACCAAGCCAATCTTGGCTATGTTAGCCACCGGATTGGATCTCGTTGTATTTTTATTTTCTATATCCGCACGCACTGAAAAGGCGTGGCAAAAAGATGTAACCTTCTATTGAGTAATGAAAAGGCAAGCACGGTGTTCTTCAGTGAGAGAGGAATCGCCAGACTGTCTGTCTGGGTGATTGCGCTGGAGGTACTGTGTAGCAGATTTGCAGAATTCTGAGTAATGTGTTTTGGTTATTAAGTTTCCGATAACTAATCATTGATCATAGTAACATTACAATTAATATTAACAGTTGTGCGAATTGGTAAGTGTTGATTCGCGTGGTAGAAGCATTGCGTAGTGATAATCAGTGAATCGGAAGATAGTTAGTTGTTAATTGAATGTTGAATTGGGAAAATTAAAAAGGGCCTCTGTACTATCAGACCCCTGTCCATCCCAAGAACCAAAAACGAGATTAAAAGAGCTTGACAGAAAGCACTTTTAACACTGGCGCCGTCTGTGGGAATTGGAGTAGTTGCTTGCACAGAAGATTAAGATTAACGAAGATTTCTTTACTATATGCCAGTAACATGCTCCGGTGAATCATACCCCAAATATCACAGAGATCAACATCCCTGGGCAATTCCAAACTTATTAGGAACAACCTATGGTGGTAGAAGTACAGGACAGTTAAGTCCAGTTGCAGAAGGATCGGAGCCAGTCAGTAGTGATTCCGGTGCTAGTTCGATAGCACATGACGAGATTCCGGTGAATTCCGGTGTGAGTCCGGTACTTTTGGGAGAAAGTACAGTGATTTCTGGTTGTACAGAGACGTAGTGCGGAGTCAGTTCCGCACTATCTGGTCAGAATTCGGACAAGTTCGGTATCACTCGATGGCAATTTGAAGTTTTTCGGAGACACTGCGGTGTTGCCTGGTGGACACCTAGTGCGTTCACCACTTTTCGGTGCAAGTCTACCTAATTTCGACACCAAAGCTGAGGAAAGGCTGCTAGATTTGGAGTTAAGCAAATGGTTCAACGATATTTTTGGATCGGAAAGTGAGCATGCTGACCATACAGTCTCGGAAGATCAAGAGACACCTCCTCAAAATTCAAGTAGCAACAACACCAGCAACAGTAGCACCATGAGTGGCTCATAACAACAACAACAAACACCGCCATAGCCACAATCGCAATTTCAGCAGCAACAACAACAGCAGCCACAACCAGTCGGTCCACTTCGACCGGTCCCAACCGGAGTGACCTATACGAAATTCGGTGGATTTTTGGGGGATGACCCCGATGCACATGTTCGCACATTCGAAATCAGTTATGCAGTGTTGAACCACCCACCAGATCCAGTGTATAAGGCCATAGTGTTTCAGGCCACGCTGGTTAATGAAGCAGTGAGGTGGTTGATCGAATATGATATTAATCATTTTGGTAATTATGACGATGTGAAGGATGCGTTCTTGCAGAGGTTTCGCTTGAAGAAGAACCCTGCAGAAATTTTTGACTATTTGCAAAATAATCGGCAGAAACCACACCAGAGTGTCCAGGAGTATGCGACACTGTTCAGAACTCACTTGTGGCAGCTACCACCGGCGCATGCCAACCTGCTAGACGATGTCATAACACAATGGTTCATCAATGGATTGAAGCCACAGTTAAAACTGATTATGATCATTCAATGTGTGGGCGGAATGACATTGGATGCGGTAATTGCAATGGCCTTACAATTGGAGCACAAGATTGGAGGGTTTACGGAGGATCTAGAATGGTTGAAAGCAAGTAAGAACGTGACCGAGGATCTGTCCAAACAAGTGTACTGTACTAAGTGTAAGAATCCCGGTCACACTAGTGCTACATGTGCTCTTAACTAAATGTATTGTGCCATTTGTAACATGTCAGGGCACTCAATCGAAACCTGTGCATACAATGCAAAGGTGTAGAGTAGAGCTGCAATAAACGCCATAATACAAGAGCAGGGGCAGCCAGCCAACCATTACATACCGCCCCAATTGCGGACCAACCAGCAGCAGGGATACAAGAATTATCGGGATCCGCGAAGTAAGAATTTCAATCAAAATCGATGGCAAGCGGGTACATCGGCTGAAGGTACCTCACTCCCACCCCCTCGTTGTCATTTCTACGACGAGGTTTGGCATATTCGTAGATTCTGTAAAGAAGCCGCAGAGTATGACAAAAGAAAAAAGGAAAGACAAAATCCGATGATAAATATGGTTTATATTTTCCCGGTGGATTCACAAGCAGCTGTAGTACAAACAAGATCGGGAAAGCAGTTGCAACCAACAGCTGAAGTTTTCGAACCCGGAATTCGTAAGCAACAACGGATTTTTACAAAGGCCAGTCAATGGATAACTATGGAGCCGACGGTGTTCCCTGACCCAGTTCTTGTTACTCAACCTCCTCTGCCAAATGCAAGACCGAATGTGCAGAATTCTACCCTGGCAACATCAAAATCATAATCAGAGTCGGTGATGACCACAACACAAACGACCAGGTATGGGACGTTATATCTAAGGCTTCGATCACACTTCCTATGGGACAGTTTCTCGCCTTAGTTCCTAGTGTACGACAGCAATTCCAATAGCAGGTCAGCCCCGAACCTTCATGTACTCCGGCCATTGCGACCATACAACCCGAGATGGATCCTACGGTGGATCATACAGTACCTTTGATCACCATTTGGTATAAAAGTCAGAAGATCACACAAGTTTTAATTGATGGCGGATCGGGAGTGAATATTGCAACAACTGCACTCTATAGGAAACTGGGTTGGACCCAAATTGAACCAATGCAGTTCTTTGTGCGCATGGCGGACGAATCCAGAGTCCATCCGGTGGGACTAGTGCGTAATATCCCTATAACCTTGCACGGAACAACTACATTTAAAATGACTTTTGTAGTCCTGGAATTACCCGAATCTAGCCTGGATTACAACTTACTCTTCGGTCGACCATGGCTAAAGCAAGCCAAGATCGTGCAGGATTGGTCAGCTCAAGAGTTAATTTTTAAAAATAATCACCGGAAATATGTCGTTACATTGGATGCCATGCAACCTTGTGAGCTACAAGCACACCCATATGTAGTAGAGCCAGTCCATATGTTGGATGGACTATCTGATGATGAGGAGGAAGCTTTCCTTAAGACAAATAAGGATCTCATTACCTTAGGTACTGTAGACTTACAATCGGTAGCAGATAATTGGAGTCCGATAGCTTGTACGATCGTATCCCTGACCGGAGAAGCAGAAGCAGATGCTGATCTTACTATGGATGAATCGACATTACAACAACTATTGCAGCCAGTTGATGATTTGGAAAAGCCTTGATAGTTCTATGTACCGGAGGATCAGCTGGTTACGTACAATTTGGGTGACACGGTCAACCCGAGACCAGTAAAAATTAAGGCAGGATTAGCATACAAATTCCAAGATGATTTGGTACAACTCCTGCGTGACTTCTCAGATGTCTTCGCTTGGGGCCATGAATTTATCAACATAGAGTGGTGTTGAAACCGGATGCGAGACCCATCAAACAACCTAGTTACAGGATGAATCCTAACTATGCGGCACAGGTTAAGGCCAAACTTGATCGTTTGTTGAAGACGGGATTTATTGTGCCAACTGAGCATGCCGAGTGGATAATAGTGCCTAAGAAAAATAAACGGTTACGTATTTGTGTCGACTACCGGAAGCTCAACGCAGCCATCGTACCGGATCCGTTCCCTCTTCCTTTTCTCGATACGATGCTCGATAAGGTAGCTGGTCACGAAATGTATTCTTTCCTGGATGGCTACAATGGATACAATCAAGTGAGGATGGCGGAACAGGATATACTGAAGACGGCATTCATCACCAATTGGGGCGTCTATGCATGCACCGTAATGTGGTTCGGTTTGCGGAACGCCCCGAGTACATTCCAAAGATGTATGCAGGAAGTGTTCTCACCTTACTTGACAACATTTATGCAAGTCTATTTGGATGATTTTTCCTTATTTGGCAATACTTCGGCGCATTTGTATCATTTATGGTGTTGTTTTGAAAAGTGCCGGGAGTATCGATTATGTATAAATCCTACCAAATCGGTCTTTGCGGTCTCCTGTGGGAAGCTGCTCAGTCATATCATCTCCAAACAAGGAATACAGGTAGACCCTGATAAGGTATCAGCCGTGTTGGAGGCACCGGTTCCACAGACACCCAAAGAAGTTATGCGGTTTCTTGGCCAGATCAGGTGGCATGGCAGACACTTACGGTGGCTGGCTCATCTAGCAACGCCACTTAACCAACTTATGACCAGCACCTCGCGGAAGTACGAATGGACTAATGAGTGTCAACGAGCATTTGATCGGTTGAAGGTCCTACTCATGCAGGCTCCGATCCTGCAACCGCCTGATTGGGAATGTCCATTCCATGTACTTGTGGATGCATCCGATATAGCGATTGGCAGTGTGCTGATGCAACAAACCGACAAATGGTTTCGACCAGTGTACTATGCGAGCCGCAAATTAGCTCCTGCAGAGAGGAATTACTCCGTGACCGAACGAGAGTGTCTTGGTCTGGTATACTCTGTTAAGAAGTTCCGACATTACTTGTTGGGATGAAAATTCACTTTCCATGTGGATCATGCCGCACTGGTGTATTTGGTTTACCAACAACACTTAGGCGGTAGACTAGCAAGATGGGTTTTACTATTACAGGAGTTTGATTATGAAGTTATTCACCGACCAGGTACGACGCATATCTTGGCAGACTTCTTATCTCGTCTCGATTCCGGTGAGACTCCGGTAGGTGTGGATGACACGACGCTGGCTATTTACGTCACCGAGGCAACTTCCGAAGAATCTGCAGAACTTCCTGTTGCTCCTGCATACTATGATACAATAATGACTTTCCTTACTGATGGTTGTCTCCCTCCTAATACTCCTGCTACTATGCACTATAAAATTACAGTCTACAGTCGATGATTCCGATTGATTGTGGGTCAATTGTATTACATAGATCAGACTGGTGTTCTGCTCCGATGTATCCGTCCACATGAATCGGCATCTGTTATTGCCATGGCTCATTCATCACCCACTGGGGGACACTTCGCAGCTGATCTCACCCATCGCAAAATCCTGCAAAGTGGGCTATGGTGGCCTACAATGTACAGAGATGTTGTTAAATTTGTGTAGTAGTGTGATGACTGTCAACGGTCTGGACAGCCCTTGCAGCGACATTTCTTTCCTCTTCAACCTGTCCTACCTCTTGAACCTTTTCAGAAGTGGGGTTTAGATTTCATCGGCCCAATTACACCCCCAGTGACTCTCACCAACAATCGATATATTTTGACATGTACAGACTATGCCACTAGGTGGGCGGAAGCTTGGGCTCTACGTTCTGCCACAACTGTTTCGGCGGCCAAATGTGTGATGAAAGATGTCTTCCATCGATATGGAGTACCTCTGGAGATAGTAACGGACCAAGGTACACATTTTGCAAATACCTTAATGCGAGTGCTGACTCAGACTTTCTTAATAATCACTATTGTGTTTTTGTGTCTTTGTGCCCTGTGTGTATTCTGTGTCGTTGTTGCTCTCTGTGCGCACCATGGAAGCTCTGGCTCACATAGCAACCTTCTATGCGGGTCCCACTCGAGAAGTGAGTGAATACTTGCGTACTCGCGGATTGCTGACCTTCGCTGAACTGCCTTGGCATTCAGTGGAGTGTCATCCATTCCATGCGCAGATCATTTCTGCCATCACCGCTATACCTACTGCAGAGCAATGTTGGTTCTACTTAATCTTGCTTCTTTCACTAATAATCGCTATTATGTTTTTGTGTCTTTGTGCCCTGTGTGTATTCTGTGTCGTTGTTGCTCTCTGTGCGCACCATGGAAGCTTTGGCTCACATAGCAACCTTCCGTGCGGGTCTCACTCTAGAAGTGAGTGAATACTTGCGTACTCGCGGATTGCTGACCTTCGCTGAACTGCCTTGGCATTCAGTGGAGTGTCATCCATTCCATGCGCAGATCATTTCTGCCATCACCGCTATACCTACTGCAGAGCAGTGTTGGCCTATCACGTGTTTAAACCCCCATACCGTCGTTACTCTCAACACGGTTGCTGAGGGATTCCGTCTCCCTCAGGAAGGGTTAGAGAATGGACCGCTCCTTTCTCTCTCCACCATGAAGGAATTGTTTCCCCGACACTCATCGAATGAGTTTTCCATCCTTTGCCGACTCGAACCAGAGCGCACTGCTCTGCAATTCCTTGTCGCTGTGTTAAACTTGCAAAAATGCACCTATGTTATTTCCCGACCCTTTTACTCCATGATTGATACTGCCTCCCGTGAACCCGTTAATTTCACCTCCTATTTCTTTAGGTGCATTCACCGTGAATGTGTAGCGATTACAAAACAGATTGCCAAGAATGACATCCCTCGTACTCGCTTACCCATCTCCCAACCTTTCTCTTTGCCACGCAACCACCTCCTCCCCCGACTACCATGCTGCTCCATGAAGAATCTACACAAATGCTGGAAGACGACGATCATGGAGATTTGCTTCAGTTCTTCCATCACAAACGCAGATGTATTAGTCCCTCACAAAGCCAGGTACAGGGTTCCACTGTAGGACAAGAATTTGAAGTTTTCCATGATATTGCCACCTCCTTATAGGTAGAGTCCTCCGTCCCGTCTTCTTCTCTCAAGCAGCTAGATCAAGATGCCATTATGGACGAAGTAGCTGAAGTCTCATCGCGAGAGGAATCTCATCAACCGGATGCTGAAGCTGTGAAGGAGATGGCGGAAGCTACTGGGGGTATGGACTGTCAACCTCCTTCCTCACCAACTGTTGACATCCAAGCAAATGCAGTCACGATCCAAGCAGTTGCAGTCACGGTCCAAGCAGATGCAGTCACGTAGTTGACTGGAAATGTCGAGACCGTTATTGAAGCTGTTGGGGAAGACAAAATGATTGGGACTGGAATAGTTTTGGCATCAACCGCCCTTATCTCTCTCCCTCCACCACCTACTATTCCTGCCACTGACGTTCTTCTTGGTGCACCTTCTATTGCCATTCGCGAGGCATCAACTCACCCGTTATCCTCTCCTGATTACTCTCCTCCATCCTCTCCTCATCTGCTGTCTGCCTCGTCATCACGACCTCCTCCTTCTCTTCCTCCCCTAGCCGTTATGTTCACGAAATTGGCATCTATGGGCCAGCTCCTGATCCAATTTTCCAAGCAATCGCCCCTGCAGATGAAGATAGCAACTCAGAACATCCAGCACGAGTTGCAGAGTAAGGTGGACTTACTTGAAGTAGACATTGCTCCGCTCCAGGAAGAAGCAATTATGGTCAAAGCAGAGAATCATGCACTGCAGCTTCAGCTACAACAACTCCAAGAGCAATTAGCAAAAAGGGAAAATCTGATTGCTCAACGGGACGCCACAATTGCTGAACTAAAGGAAAAGAATGTCCTTCTTACTGCTCGTGAGGAAGAAATATCTCAATTGGAACAAATGGTACAGGATAAGGAAGATGCTCGAGTTGCTCTCAACAATCTACTGGAGGAGACACACGCAGACCTTGCTCTGGTGGAATAGAAAGGACAAGAAATGGCCGACTTGGCTATGCAGAATACTGAAGATTTAAAGAAAGTGTCCGCAGAACTTTTTCAGAAAAGTTGTGAGCTGGAATCAGAAGTTGGCCGGACTATATAGTTAAAGAAGGAGATAGTAGTGCTTAAACAAGAACAGGAAGCTTATTATAAGACGATGCAGTTTCAAACTGAGGAGTTGGAAAGATGAGAGAAACAATTGGGTGCTCAGGCTGATAGACTTTTCAGAATTGATGCAGAGATCACTGAGATGAAGCTGAGAAGAGACACTGCTATTGCTAATGACTTCTACTTACAGGAAGCCTTTTTGCAGACACAAACAAAATCGCTCATGACTCAAGTCATCGCTGCAAGATCGGTTCGAACTGATGCACAACTGATTGAGCCGGACATTTTGAAAAATATGCTGGATTCTCTAAAATAGAAAATTACCCAAACATTTAAATTAGCCAGAACTTTGTATACCCAAGGCATTATTGATGAGACTTGATTGCAATTTTCAGTTTTGGGTTCGAGTCAACCGTGCATGCCAGTGTTAGCCGCCGGATTGGATCTCGTTGTATTTTTATTTTCTATACCCGCACGCATTGAAAAGGCATGGCGAAAAGATGTAACCTTCTATTGAGTAATGAAAAGGCAAGCACGGTGTTCTTCGGCGAGAGAGGAATTGCCGGACTGTCTATCTGGGCGATTGTGCTGGAGGTACTGTGTTGCAGATTTGCAGAATTCTGAGTAATGTGTTTTGGTTATTAAGTTTCCGGTAACTAATCATTGATCACAGTAACGTTAGGATTAATATTAACAGTTGTGCGAATTCGTGAGTGTTGATTCGCATGGTAAAAGCATTGCATAGTGATAATCAGTGAATCGAAAGATAGTTAGTTGTTAATTGAATGTTGAATTGGGAAAATTAAAAAGGGCCTCTGTACTATCAGAACCGTGTCCATCCCAAGAACCAGAAACGAGATTAAAAGATCTTGACAGAAAGCACTTTTAACAGCTAATGCAGAAACTGATAACATATTTTTCTTGATCCCTGGCACAAACAAAGCATATGACAAAATGAAAGAACTACCATCAGTAGTAGTCAGAATGATCTTACCAACTCCCATAACAGGATAAGAGGAGTTGTTGGCACATGTAACAGTATTCCCTATAGGGGCAAACTCGAGTGAAGAGAAGAAACTGTGCTGCGAGTTAATATGTTTAGTTGCCCCACTGTCAAAGTACCAAACATCTGAGTCTATTGCAGACATGCACTGCTCATGAGAAGATGGATCAAAACTGCAAACAGTAGTAAATGCACATTCTTCTTCTTGCACAAGATTAGCAGACTGCGTTTTTCAGTGTAGAGGCCTTTGCAACAACCATTCCAGCCTCTTTCTTCTTTGCCTCTTTAGTAACCAGTTTTGGACAGTTCTTTATGATATGATCATTTCCTTTACAGTACTTGCAAAACAATTTCTGCTTTTCTGATTTCTTTTTCATCTTTGTCTTCCCTCTTAAATTGTGCAGAATTAGCAGATTTTTGCTTACTAGTTGAAGAGCTCCATTTTCCTTTGCCCTTCTGACTAGTTAGGAAAGCTTGATGTGCAACAGGCATAATGGACCTGTTCTGCTTGGACTGGTCTTCCTGCAACAAAACAGAGACTAACTCCTCAAATGATAAGGCATTTGGATTGCCTTTCATCATCAACCGAAGAGTAGAAGCAAAACTCTGATATGAATCAGTAAGACCATTCAGAATGGTCTGCACAAGTGAGCTATCTGGTGGAACTCATCAGCAGAAATCAACTGCTCCTTCAAGTCTTTGATCTTTGCTAGAAAACTGTCCAAAGAATCACCTTCATTCATGTGCTCACTCTCCAACTGTTTTCGGAGGTAAGCAACACGAGGCTCATTCCTAGCTTGGTACAATGTGGTAAGTGTATCCCAAGCATCCTTAGCTCTTCTACAAGAGCGTATGTGAGGAATAATGGCACGTTTGACAGACAAAGCTATCAATGCATGTGCCTGGGCATCTCTGCCATCCCAACAATGTGTTCACACACATCACTACCTAAATATATCAACACACACAAGGTAAGACAAAAAGTAGAACAATGGAATCCTTTTATTAGAAGCTCTTAGTACAATCTTTCATTAAACTACCAACTTAACTATAACCCCTAAAAATGAGCTCTCTAGCTCCTTTTATAGTTTTAGACTAGCTTAGGACTAGTTCAGACCTAGTGTCGGACCTAGTTAAAAATTAGGTTACTAAGATATTTTGGAGGCTCAAATGAGCTTTGAAAATTAACGTGTGGCTTCTCCTAATACTCCTCAGTTTGAGGAATCCTTGGCTTGAACAAAATGGAGGAGATTATAGCAAAAATGAGTTATTTACAAATGAGATGTAGTAATCAAAATCAATGTTTATTACATGATGATTTTGAAAAAAGAATTCGGCTAGGCCTATTCCTTGCTAGGTTTGCGTTGACTACCTTGCCTAATTAGTCCACCTTGGTTCTCTCCTCCTTGGCTCCCTTGTCTGAGGCTTCCTTGTTAGTTGAGTTTTTATTGATTGCTAAACTCCCCCCCTCTCACGTCTGTTGTCCTTGACAAACCCTTTTTGGAGAGGATGTTCTATGTAGCATTGGATGACATGTTTGGCAAGCTCATGTTCTTTTAAGAGTATTCCTCATGCTAGATCAATCTTTAAGCCCTCCTAGTTGATGGCCCTTGGGACTTTTGGATGTGGCTCCTTAATTATTATGAGTGGATAGCTTGCTCCACAACAAAAAGTTGCAATAGATGAGTAGGCCTCAAAATGAATACTTCTGAGTGGTATTCCAAAAATCTTGTTGAGAACATCTCCTCAAAAGTTTGTTTATAACATGCTGGTAGGTACTTAATTCATGCATGCCATGCACAAAATAGTCTTTAACTACAATGTGGTGCTCATGTCATAGACTAGATCACAATTGCCTTCATTCAAGCTTGATGCTGATATATATGGGGCTTTCACCTTCTAGAAGGTTTTGAATACAACTTTCATTAGTTCAAATATCTTCATTGACATTTATGCCACTACATCGGGCATGTTCTTGAGACGTGGTGAAGAGTGGACAATAGTATAAATCATATATGCC
Source organism: Ceratopteris richardii (assembly GCA_020310875.1). Taxonomy (NCBI): domain Eukaryota; kingdom Viridiplantae; phylum Streptophyta; class Polypodiopsida; order Polypodiales; family Pteridaceae; genus Ceratopteris; species Ceratopteris richardii. The sequence continues at coordinate 194,664 of MU260200.1, read as the reverse complement.
ACATTTGGTGGTCTATGGGGTGGAGAAAAATAAGGATATTCCAACTAGTCAACACACTTTGGTTATTCTTGACCTTGATGGCAAAGGCTGGCCATGATCTTCATCTTGGTATTGAGCCATAGCAAGCATTGTAGATAATGTGATTTGGATCATTGGACCACGTGCATAGGTCTTTAATAGATGTTTGTGCTAGTTGTGCTGAAATATTGTGCCTCTTTGTGCTCTCTCTAGAACTTTAAAAAGGTGTAACTATCCTTGATAGGATCGACTTACCTCTAGGTGTTCGAGGATTTCTACATGGGTTTTTCTAATCCAAGTCTCCTAATTCCAACTTAGGGATAATGGTTCCGAACTCATCCATCCTATCGGGTAAGCTAGTTGCGACATACATGGTTGCTTGCTTATCTATGTCTTCAAACTTGACCATAGGGTGATCAATTCCAAAGGGTTGATCTAGGTTTCTCAATTGGACAACTGATCATCTCAAAGCATCCTCATAGATACAAGCACCTAAGCGGTTGGTTAAGATGTATTCTAATTGAGTCTTGTAGGGTCCTTCAAGTGTTTGTAAGTATGCTAGCCCTGAGCTTCTAATGGGTCTCGCCATACTAAAAGACATAACTAAATTGCTTATTTTTGAACTCAATACGTAAGGGTAGTCACTCAATTGTTGAGCCCATGACTTAGCTGTATGACTGACACTAGCTTTAGAGGATTTGATGCTTTGTCTATCTCATCCTAGGTGTCTACGTGAGGTTCATATGACCCAACCACTTGCCCAATGTCCACATACAACCACATTGCAATGTTCTTTGTATTATTCAATTGTTCTTTTTAAGTTTTTTTGGTGTAAAACCTTATTTGAATAGTCAAATTGTCAGGAATACTTGAGTTTGACCTAACTTGATGTGTGATCGATTAAATTATGTTCTTGTCCTTTAGGGTTTTCCACAATTGTGTCTTAGCTACTCCTAAAGTTGAGAAATTAGGGTTTCTTCAACTTGATTTGTGCTTATCATAGTCCTAATTAATCAAAACCACTAAGCGCACTTAGCCTAAGCTAAAAAAATAGACAAAGGGGATTGAGAAATCTTCCAACCTCGAGTCAAGCATGCTTGATATTGCTCAAATGCCTATGAATCTTGCTCCAAAGCTTGGATTGCACTGAATATCTTGCTCTACCCTTCCAATTAGCTCCAAATCTATGCAAAAATCCCAAAAATTAGGCTTGATATGATTAAAATTTGACAAAAACCTAAAAATTCTGAATTGCATGTCTATTGCAATAGACTTGCCTGTTGCGATAGACGTGTCTATCACAATAGATGATATCTATCGTGGATGGTTATCTATTGCAATGGAATGAGTCTATTGTAATAGAAATGTCTATCATGATAGATGGATTTATCACGATAGACACTTATCCATCATCTATTGTCTATCATTTGTCATTTATCGGGGCCTTTATCTATCATGATGGACAACTGTCTATCATGATATATGGATCTATTGTGGGGTCCTGTCTATCATGATACCTATCGTAATAAATTGTGACCATCATCTATTGTCTATCGTGGGGTGTCTGTCATGATGGATGTGTCTATCGTGATAGATGGTCACTATTGTAGGGGTTTGTCTGTCTATCATGATTGACTAGTTTTGTCAAAATGGATATAAAAAATGCAATTTTTTAAATTATTTTTAATGTTTTGGAATGCTCTAATGGTGTTGTCTATCATGCCTAACATGCGAATACAAAATACCAAAATTTTCTATCTATTGTGATAGACAAAAGCGGTCATCTCAGGTAGTGTGCAGAGTTTTGTCATACTTGCTGATGTTGGTATTGCTGCTGTTGCTGAAACCGACCAGAAAATCTCACACACATGCAAAAACAAAATGCACACAATCACTCTATCTCTTTCTCTCTCATAAGTGAAATGATGGGAATGAGGTGGGAGATGGTGATATGACCAAGGAGATGAAAATTTTGCAATGATGGATATGGAGGTAGGAGATGCATAGAGGTGGTAGGGATGATGATGAAGAAGATTAAAAGTAAACAAAATAGAAAACTACCTATGTACCTATGATTTCACCATCAAGACCCTACATCTTATCGTTACTCACTCATCCTCAAATCTTGCTTCCTGATAGCGACACCGAATTTGGTGTCATTCTAGCACAATGGGAATACCAACATGAGGAGTTCTACATCATAAATGTCAATCTGTGGAGACATGAGGACTTATGATGATCATGAGAAAGTGGAGTGCACAAGTGAGTGAGTTAGAAGCATACTAGCATGCACACACATACACACACATGCACACAAGGCAAGACAAAGAGTAGAACAATGGAATCCGTTGATTAAAAGCTCTTAGTACAATCTTTCATAAAATTGAAAAAATAAATCTAACCCCCAAAAATGAGCTCTCTAGCTCTTTTTATAGTTTTAAAATCGCTTTGGACTAGTCTAGAACTAGTGTCTAGCCTAATTAAAAATTAGGTTACTAGGCTATTTTGTAGGCTCAAACAAGCTCTAGAAACTATGAAAATGAATATGTGGCTTCTCCTAATACTCATCACACTCCAAGACTCCTCGAATTGAATAAAACGAAGATGATTCTACCAAAAAAGAATTATTTCCAAATGAGATGTAGTGGTTAAAATCAATGTTGATTACATGATGGGTTTGAAAAAAGAATTAGGCTAGGCCTATTCCTTGCTAGGTATGCATTGAATGCCTTGCTTGCTTAGTCCACAAAAAAATCAATATAAAATGGATGCAATTTGGAGGGTAACGTTGTGGTCAAGAATTGAAGTCGAGCCTTATAAACCACTTGAATGTGATAACCAATACAATTTTCAAGTCAAAGGAAAAATGCCAATATTGCAAAGAAGGGCCTTTCCGAATATAATCGCGTCCTTATCCTTGTTGGTGATGTATACATATCGTTGTGTGGCATTTCACTGCTTAATTACTGCTTGGTGTGTGGATAGTCATTTCTAATATACTTGGCTATTGGACAATCTCCTTGAGGCTTCGAAATTTTCTGTCAAGTGTTTTATGTTTCTCTATGTTATATTTTAGAAGACAAAAAAAAGGAAGAACCTAGAAAGGAAGAGGCGTCGAGAGAGAGAATGTCATCTCCGATTATGGAAAGGCAGGTGGAGAAGAGCGCTCTCATCGAGTGCAAGGGACAGATGATACTTGCCAGTTCGGCTATTTTGGAGAAGGTTTCAACGAGAGGGCACGTACGCAGGAGAAAGAGATATCATCGGAGAGGCAAAAAGGATTTTGGCATGCATGACGGTGGAGAGGGTTGTTTTTAGCAATTTCAGAAGGAAAGAGTTTGGGGATCGTCGATCTGTGTGGCATGTGGAAGAAGTAGAGGCACACATTAACCGACACCACAGGAACACGTAACGTTGCTTCGATGTAGAAGATATCCTGAACGGAAACAGAGGATAAGCGAGAGCTTCTATTGTGATCTCGGGAGGCACGCTGCTCTGAGGAGGACAGCGGATGGAAGAAAACTGATCATTTTTTTTAGAATGACGAGGACGACTGTGGGCGTCATTGCGGAACAGCTCTCTCTGTTCAGTGAAGCACTCTTGCGTCTTTCTGCGTTCTGTAAGCACAAGGTGTTGCTCTAAGAAACTTTCGGATGCTGGAGCGTGGAGATAAATAGCGTCAGACAAGAAAATTAAACAGAAAAGTTTTATATTGAGCTGTAGTACTGATGAGCAAAAGCAACAATCTCTGCCGAAATCATCTCGCTGTCATCTGGTAAAAACATCTAATTTCCATTGCATTGATTTTCTAGGCGCAAATGTTTCAAATTTTTCTTCGTTAATTTCAAATTATGTTCGATATCTGTAGACCATAAAGTTAGCTCTGTACTTATCACGATATTGAATGTAATGATAATGGAATGAACTCTGAACATTATGTTCCGACTCGGAGCAATAGATATCTTAGCCCTTGCACCAACGAAGAACCCTCAGCTGCGTGTACATTTTTTTTATCTGACGTCTTGTGCTGATAAAGCATGAAATCAAAGCAGGCTATGTACCATGTGTTGCGCAAGCTAAGAATAGGATTGATCGTGTGGAAATTAGATTTCTTTTCGTGATTACTGCAATTATGTAGTTGTCTCACTCCAGAAGTATGGTTCGCCGAAACGTGTTATGAGATTTTGACAACAATAATATATATATTTTTGAGAAAAGAAATCAAACGATTATTGAAACCGAATCATATGAAAGGAACGTTCTTGTTTAAACTTATGAAAGATGATTTTAATGCTATAAGTTTTTTTTTCATTTGGTTTTGAGAGAAGCAATCGTATTCACACTTTCGCATCACAACTTATTTCCCTTGAAGCGGCGCTTCTGTAGTGCTCATAAATATGTCTTATCTGCAACATTACCTGTTGAGAATTTAGTGAAAGGAATTCCTGATAGCAATGCTTTGCCACTCTGCGCAATGCCTAGTCATAACGTACGTTTTTTATTTTGAAGTATAAGAATGTGAGTTTATTTTGAATGTTAAACAGTAATCAGATTCTATACATATGTTAAAAAATCCACCTGCGCTTCTGGGCTATGTTGACAAATCTTTTACATATTTATTTGATTTGCGCACTATTGAAGTTGTTTGAAAGTTGCTTAAATCATGATGTAAATGTACCTCTTTTTGCTTACCTGAGCTATATGGCATGCATCTCAGTTCAATCGGGAATAAGAGAACGGGTATAGAGTTTGTCTGAATAACACTTTTAATTAGGTCCACTGTACATCGATTTGGTTGACCTTGCAGTCTTGCAGCGCTTGTGCTTAAGGATGCGGAAAGAAGGTAGAATAAGAGATGTGATATGCGATAATTGTTTTTTTTGAAAATGAATGCATGACTGGAGCGTGTATGTATGTTGTTAGCCAGGGAGTGAGGAATTAAACAGAGATGCATGACATGAGCGCACATATGCAGGTTCACATGGACACTTCAGAACGAAAGGTTCTACTGCTTGTATGGTGAGCATAAAGAACAATAACACCCCAATCATTTTGGAATAAAATAAACGATGAGTCCTCCATTACTTTCCTTTGCTAATGGTTTCCTTAAATATTGATATTGTTATGAGAATCCTATGTAATACCCCGATCTTGAACTGAGCATACCCTTCCTGTTGGGGATTGAATTTGGAAAAGATCGTCCGTCATTTTACTTCCATCTCAGGTTAATGATGTGTAAATACTTTTACACACTCATTCTTAGGGGTATTTCAATCACCTGCTACGACCACGTTTCCGTGGTGGAATGCAAATCTTCATGAAAGCTTTACTAGTAAAACTATCACCCTTGAAGTTTAAAGTTCAACGAGTGTTTTGATTATGAACATTGAATAAATTAAGTTGATCTATTGCAAGGAAGTGACTATGATCTCCCTCCTTTACATGAAACCCCGACGACATACCTGGTGAACCCGACGTGAAAGGAGGGGGTGAATAAAGTATCGAACTAGTTTACTGAAGAATAGAGTTAGCATTCAAAAATTCAGCGATCTAGCACTTTAGACATGGAAGTTCTCCTAGCTCAGTTCATACGCTTTCATGAAGAGGATCGGCGTCAAAAAGCCATCCAATCGCTTAATGACCGTTTAATCAGGCGATATGGATTTTTCAATGGCAAAAATATATCTAGATTTTGTAAAGAGTATGAACTCGAGTCAAAGTACCTAGGTGTTGGATTAAGTCCGATGACGGAAAAAGAATTATGTGAAAACTTTATCTATGTGTCGGATTACGACGTGCGAGACCAAATAATGCAAATAAATCAAACGACATGGTCTCGATACAAAGCGACACTTCTTAGGCAGTTTATGCTAGAAGACCTTGATAAAGTAACTCGTAGATCTTTCTTGAGGTGGGTTCATATACCCAAAGACCAGCCGATTCTCGAGATCAAAGAAGAGTTTGAGCGACAATATGATGATCTTTCTGAGCACGATAAGAGGTGCATAAGTCATGAAAGGGTGTCGTTGTTTCTTCGAACAATCGACGTTAAAGCCAGAGAGGAGTTAATTCCACTTCTACAAGATATAGACTCTGACTCAGGGCTCACAGAGGATTGGACGCTTGTCCATGAAGCTGTGATGAGATATGTGAAGAAACAACAAACAATAGAAAAATTTTTAAATGATTGGCAAGCTGACATTTATGCAAATGAAGAAGATACACAAATTCCATGCATTTTAGAGACTAAAAATAATTTGCAAATCTATAGAATAATAGAAAACCCAGTTGGACATAAAGAATATATGCATGAAATAGACGTACATGCTTATGAAGAGGATCACTATAAAGAACCTATAAACATAAGTGATGTAATCTCTGAGGATTCAAGGTACCAAGAGCCTGTAGATACTTTGATTACATCTACAAATACTGTATATGCAAAAACCCCAATGATGGGAGGAGCAAAGGAATATACGGAAGCTAAACAAAACAAAATCAAACCAATATCAAACATACAACAAAACAAAAATAAACAAAACACACCAAGAAACCAACATGAGGCTTCCTATAATCTGATAGACTCCTCGCTTCTAAGGGATGATAATCAAACAAACAAAGAGGCAAGATATGATAATAACCAAGATTTAAAGATATCTACCAGAAGTCGAGGTAATCAGAAAGAGATTGCAAATAAAATAACTCAAAATAATCCAGTGAATCCATGTGAGTATCAAGCACAAGATGATTTCTTAAATGACGAAACCAAGAGTGAAATATCTCTTGAAGCATATGATTCAAATATGAATTATGGCCAAATGATTGATTCGCATAAAGAGAATGCAAGGGAGCATGATGCTAATCAGGAGGGCATGCAAATTATGAGTCCTCTAAAGAATGGTATGTATGCCGATGGTGAAAAGCATGATGCTAAGCCTACTGATTGTTTAGATCAAGATCAAGAATGTGAAAAACTCTTGAGTGATACCACATTAAATGAGTCGTTAGAGGTACAAGAGAGTGATCTGAATTATAGGTGTAAGAATGAGTTGTTGATTGAGCTTCAATATAATGATATGTATGTGAACGATATTGTACTCCATGAAGAAGGACATATGAATGATCATGAGAGCGATGAGGATACTCCACTGATTACTCCTCTTTACATTGATATGTATGTTAAGAATGATCATGTTGAGTTGAGTTCATATATCAAAGAAATCAAGCATGAAGTGGAAGATACAACGTTTAATGAGATGTATGATAAATATGATGTGTGCATAGCATCAAAAGATATTGAATGTGAAACCGTTGAGTCAAATATTTGCATTGATGAAGCTAGATATAAATGTTACCAGATGGATGAAGTTTCAATTGACTCAAGCGTCTATGATGAGATATTCAGGTATGAAGTATTTGAGCAAGATTCAATGATAAAAGAAATGTATGAGGAGTGTGGCAAAAACACATCCTCTAAAGATAATAAACAAGAAATAATTGAGATAGATAAAGAATTTGATGATGGCATCTTGAATAGGAAAACTGATTTGACATCAAATTACATGTATATCTTTGAAAAGGATCAGGAGAATATAGATGAATGTAGATTTTCCAATGAATCTTACTTGGAGAAGCAAGAATTTAGTGATTTAGATGATCAAGATTTTCTTGATTGTGATGATATTGAGTTTCTTCATGATAATGGACAAATGAATCAGGGAAAAGAAGAAGATGAGGAGTTCTTGGAGAGATTAGAGATAGAAGCAGATTCTATAATTTGTAGCACTCAAGTAAGGAGGGATTATGATAGACTGAATCACGAAAATGAACATAATTTGCAGTCAAAGAATGATGAACCTTCCTATTCAGAGTATAAATCTTATGAATGTATTCAAAACCTTAATTGCAATGAAGAAGAAAGTTTGGATAATCATAATGGAAATGATGAAATCCTTTCAAATGATTTCAACCCTAAAATGGATCAAAACATATGCATGATTGATTTGTTTGATGATGTTCTAAATACTCCAAATTTTAAGAATCTATATACATGTGCTCATTTATCGTGTGCATCTTCATATGATGCATTGGAGGGAGTTGTGAATAAAGGCAACTATGCTCAAATGATTGAATCATGGATTTTTGAATTTTTCAAGAGTTGTGTATGCCAAACATGCCACCAAGAGATGGACAAGAAAGTGAAGTGGCTTGTACACATATCTAACTTGTTTAAGAATGCTACCTTGATTGATGCAGTTCAGAGATGGCTTCTTTTCAAGCACAGTTTCTTTGGTGAGTATGTTTTAAAGAAGGTGAGATTGAAGGAAGAATCTTTTTCAATTAAATTCCATAAAGCTTAAAGGAATGTTTTTGTAAATAGGAATGTATATATCTTATGTTTTTGCTTTGATTTGAAGAAAGACACAGGAATCAAATCAATACATTGAAGATAGACTCTCAGAATGAAACAAGAAGAGGAGATTGGATGCGATAAGCTCAAGCGGCTTCTGACTTCATACTGGTGAGATGTTATCACTTCAGTTTTTTCTTCTTTCTTGTATATGTGTATATAAAAAGACTGCATGATTAAGCATATAATGCATATAGAAACGTTTAAATAAGAAAATTAAGTAGACCAAAGATCTCGTGCCACTAATTAGATTACATGTAATGTATAAGGACCAGGATTATATGAGAAAGATTAGAAGATGGACTAGAACTTTCGAGAACAAGACCGAGGAAGGTGAAGGGAAGACCTAGACTAAGTATTTGTATATACTAGTGTTTATGAGCACTTGATGAGTGAGACACTTCGACTTCTACTCTTGATCTCTCATCTGACCTAATCTTCAGACAGATTATATCTTGAGAAAAGAATTCTTATTCCAGCCAACTATCTATATGTATGTGTATGTGTTGTTGGGTGCTGCGATGAGCTAGTAGGCGGGTGGAACTACCCTGGTCGGGTGATCAGGGCCACGAGCTGACGCTAGTTGTGTCGTATGGCCTGACCTACATGTTGTTACGCGCTCATACGGGTTGATAGGCGGGTGGAGTCACTCTGACCGGGTGGTTAGAGCCACGAGCTGACGTTGATTTCGTATGAGGCTGACATTGTGAATCGTGCGCTATGTCGGGTCGGTAGATGAGTGGGCTAAACCTGGCCGGGTGGTCAGGTCCACGAGTCGCATCCGATTTCGATATAGGCCGAAAAGTGTGGAAAAATAAATAAATAAAAAAAATAAAAGCAAAGATATAAAGGTTGAGCTGGGATAAAGAATTAAAATAAAGAAAAACAGAATAAAAATATGAGAAAAATAAGAAAAGGGTCTGAAGGGGTTTCAGATGATAGAAGATCAATAGGGAAGCCAGAAGCGAGTTTCATAAATTGAGTTAGTGAAGACTGGTATATGCAAATGCTTCGGATAGGCTACTAGATCTGACCGGGTTGAGTTAACGAGAGAGCTAAGAAGTTTTCGATTTACTCATATGATTTCTAGTTTGAATGCATTAGTGTAATCTGATATGTTGTATGAGGTGTTTTTGTCTACCTCTCTTCTCTTAATGTATATCAAATTCAATGTGTTTTCAGGTTTCATGCATCAAGTTAAAATTTTCTTTAAGTTCTGTTTATATGCTATGACTACTTGATCCTTGCTTGTGTTTGATGTGATGTATGCAGGTTGGTGCATCCAGAGGATGCACAGGTTTAGAGGGGGTGGATGTGGTCAAGAATTGAAGTCGAGCCTTATAAACCACTTGAATGTGATAACCAATACAATTTTCAAGTCAAAGGAAAAATGCCAATATTGCAAAGAAGGGCCTTTCCGAATATAATCGCGTCCTTATCCTTGTTGGTGATGTATACATATCGTTGTGTGGCATTTCACTGCTTAATTACTGCTTGGTGTGTGGATAGTCATTTCTAATATACTTGGCTATTGGACAATCTCCTTGAGGCTTCGAAATTTTCTGTCAAGTGTTTTATGTTTCTCTATGTTATATTTTAGAAGACAAAAAAAAGGAAGAACCTAGAAAGGAAGAGGCGTCGAGAGAGAGAATGTCATCTCCGATTATGGAAAGGCAGGTGGAGAAGAGCGCTCTCATCGAGTGCAAGGGACAGATGATACTTGCCAGTTCGGCTATTTTGGAGAAGGTTTCAACGAGAGGGCACGTACGCAGGAGAAAGAGATATCATCGGAGAGGCAAAAAGGATTTTGGCATGCATGACGGTGGAGAGGGTTGTTTTTAGCAATTTCAGAAGGAAAGAGTTTGGGGATCGTCGATCTGTGTGGCATGTGGAAGAAGTAGAGGCACACATTAACCGACACCACAGGAACACGTAACGTTGCTTCGATGTAGAAGATATCCTGAACGGAAACAGAGGATAAGCGAGAGCTTCTATTGTGATCTCGGGAGGCACGCTGCTCTGAGGAGGACAGCGGATGGAAGAAAACTGATCATTTTTTTTAGAATGACGAGGACGACTGTGGGCGTCATTGCGGAACAGCTCTCTCTGTTCAGTGAAGCACTCTTGCGTCTTTCTGCGTTCTGTAAGCACAAGGTGTTGCTCTAAGAAACTTTCGGATGCTGGAGCGTGGAGATAAATAGCGTCAGACAAGAAAATTAAACAGAAAAGTTTTATATTGAGCTGTAGTACTGATGAGCAAAAGCAACAATCTCTGCCGAAATCATCTCGCTGTCATCTGGTAAAAACATCTAATTTCCATTGCATTGATTTTCTAGGCGCAAATGTTTCAAATTTTTCTTCGTTAATTTCAAATTATGTTCGATATCTGTAGACCATAAAGTTAGCTCTGTACTTATCACGATATTGAATGTAATGATAATGGAATGAACTCTGAACATTATGTTCCGACTCGGAGCAATAGATATCTTAGCCCTTGCACCAACGAAGAACCCTCAGCTGCGTGTACATTTTTTTTATCTGACGTCTTGTGCTGATAAAGCATGAAATCAAAGCAGGCTATGTACCATGTGTTGCGCAAGCTAAGAATAGGATTGATCGTGTGGAAATTAGATTTCTTTTCGTGATTACTGCAATTATGTAGTTGTCTCACTCCAGAAGTATGGTTCGCCGAAACGTGTTATGAGATTTTGACAACAATAATATATATATTTTTGAGAAAAGAAATCAAACGATTATTGAAACCGAATCATATGAAAGGAACGTTCTTGTTTAAACTTATGAAAGATGATTTTAATGCTATAAGTTTTTTTTTCATTTGGTTTTGAGAGAAGCAATCGTATTCACACTTTCGCATCACAACTTATTTCCCTTGAAGCGGCGCTTCTGTAGTGCTCATAAATATGTCTTATCTGCAACATTACCTGTTGAGAATTTAGTGAAAGGAATTCCTGATAGCAATGCTTTGCCACTCTGCGCAATGCCTAGTCATAACGTACGTTTTTTATTTTGAAGTATAAGAATGTGAGTTTATTTTGAATGTTAAACAGTAATCAGATTCTATACATATGTTAAAAAATCCACCTGCGCTTCTGGGCTATGTTGACAAATCTTTTACATATTTATTTGATTTGCGCACTATTGAAGTTGTTTGAAAGTTGCTTAAATCATGATGTAAATGTACCTCTTTTTGCTTACCTGAGCTATATGGCATGCATCTCAGTTCAATCGGGAATAAGAGAACGGGTATAGAGTTTGTCTGAATAACACTTTTAATTAGGTCCACTGTACATCGATTTGGTTGACCCTGCAGTCTTGCAGCGCTTGTGCTTAAGGATGCGGAAAGAAGGTAGAATAAGAGATGTGATATGCGATAATTGTTTTTTTTGAAAATGAATGCATGACTGGAGCGTGTATGTATGTTGTTAGCCAGGGAGTGAGGAATTAAACAGAGATGCATGACATGAGCGCACATATGCAGGTTCACATGGACACTTCAGAACGAAAGGTTCTACTGCTTGTATGGTGAGCATAAAGAACAATAACACCCCAATCATTTTGGAATAAAATAAACGATGAGTCCTCCATTACTTTCCTTTGCTAATGGTTTCCTTAAATATTGATATTGTTATGAGAATCCTATGTAATACCCCGATCTTGAACTGAGCATACCCTTCCTGTTGGGGATTGAATTTGGAAAAGATCGTCCGTCATTTTACTTCCATCTCAGGTTAATGATGTGTAAATACTTTTACACACTCATTCTTAGGGGTATTTCAATCACCTGCTACGACCACGTTTCCGTGGTGGAATGCAAATCTTCATGAAAGCTTTACTAGTAAAACTATCACCCTTGAAGTTTAAAGTTCAACGAGTGTTTTGATTATGAACATTGAATAAATTAAGTTGATCTATTGCAAGGAAGTGACTATGATCTCCCTCCTTTACATGAAACCCCGACGACAACGTGTGATCTGAGAAGAAAGAAATCCACTTCTAGAACTTAAAAATAGAAGAAAAATTATTAGAAGTGGATTGTGGAAGTATTCATAGGGGAACTACTTAGTGAAGTGCATGGGTATGAAAGAGTAATGTGTGATGGAGGACCTTATAGGGTGGCCCTATGAATGCAACTTTAGATGCACATTAAATAAATTGAAAAATATGCATAGGTTGCATGTCCTAAGCAATATGCTCAAGGGTTACCCAATGATGAAGATGCCTAAGCTATGGGAATGGTAATTTTCTTTTTATTTTTATTTCTTTTGTAACTAGCCTTATGAGGCATACAATACAAAAGATATGAAATATTACACCTGATGATGTATATCTCCCCCCCCCCACGTGTTGTTTATAGTAGGTTGGAACGTAGAGAACATGCAAACTAATTTATGACAAGCTTGTAATGAAGCAACATAGTTGTAATGTGTGTCTTTGAGAATTGTGCCACTTGATCTTGGCAAAATTTGTGAGAAGTAGATTTGTAAAAGACCATCATCACCAAATAGAAATTGAAGAGGACTTCCTAGATGTTTGAAGGATGGATCCTTGATAGACCATAATTTGTGTGGATCAATTATTTCATGAAATGCAAGGTAATTTGCTTTCCTAAACTAACGTATTTGTCTTTGAATGAGCATGTATCGTGTGAAGGAGACAATCATCAACTTTACTAAGCATTGTGTATTTGAATTCGGGTAAGCTATCAATTGAAGATTATTATGACACTTCTCTTGTAGCTTGTATGTTCTTATGTGTGAGGGTCATCTGAAAGAAAAAATGAGTAGGAAAACCAAGTATTACAAGTCATATGTATTTCCATGTTACAAGATATCATTCTTGTGCGTGGGATTTGAACAACTGTGTCTCATGCAATGGGGTGTAATGTGGCCCAATATTTTATGCATACTTGAAGTGCAATGGATCTGAGATGGTGCAAAAGGCAAGTTTATGCATAAAGCTCATTGTTATTGCATGAATAGGTATCTCTCTTAGTGTCCTTGATAAATCAGATCTTTATGCTTGAGTTCTTTTATAAGTCAAGTCGAAGTTTTGGATGGTCACTATTATTTTTAAATATAAAGAGAAAATAACTTTATGTACATATATACAGGTGGCAATTATCACACCTACTCAAAAATGCTTGAGCATTATGTGTAAATTGGCCACCATAGATTAGCAAAAAAAATCATTTGAACTATCCGATCTACAAAAAAATGTCTGCCCGCAACACCTGAGTGTGCAACTTCCAATAGTTGCAAGTAATCATCTTCATGTGTACAAAAGCAAGGAAGTTGTCCATCTTCTATAGCATGTTTTCAATAAGAGAATAATTTCAACTATCTTCATGTTAGGCTCATTGTTTGGGTATGGTCATTTAGAAGGATAATTGCCATATTTTAGATAGTCCACTATGTTCTACCTCCATGAGGGGCATGTAGAAGCATAATATAAAGTAGCATGCTCAATTGTGGGATTATTGGTAGGTAGAATATGCATTGAAATAGACATGTATTTTCCTTTCCATATATGGCCAATATATTCCATTTGTTTGCATGTTTTGCAAAGTCATTGATTTTGGAAGATGCCTACCAAAAGCATCTGCATGAGATTCATCTATCGGTGTTAAATGCCCATCTTTTGGCATCCAACAAGAAAGGATCCCAATGGTGTCTCTTTGGTATAAGAAACTGACATTTATGGGCACCAAAATATGCACATATATAATCATGATATACTTTGAAGCCCTTCTTAATAAATTCCTTGAAGATATGTCACATTAGCCTCTAGAAAGTGGCTAGGGCATTGGTCAGTTCAAATTGTATCATCTTGAAAGCAAATATACCCCATTCTGTTGCAAAGGTTTTCTTGTACTAATCCTCTTTAGCGATGGGCACTTGATTCTAACCCAAGAATCCATCTAAGAAACTGTATACTTCATGTCTAGCTACCATTTCTATTAAGTGATTTGCAATCCGTAATGGATAACTATCCCTTATAGTGGTTTATTGACCTTTTTTGAGCTTGATGTAAACTTTGAGTTTGCCATTTTTCTTGAGGACAACTAGTATGGGTGAGACCCATTCTGTATGCTTAATTTCATAAATGAAACATGTTGCTAAACCTTTCCTCCTCCTTTTCAATGATTTTAATTCCCTTTTACCACCTTCTTTGTCCTTTGACTACTTTGACTTGGGATTTTTTTGGTCATTTTGAGTTTCCTCCAATAAAATGTATAGAGAATGTCCATAATTCTACATAATCCCAACTTTTTGGAGATGACATTCAATGTGAAAAATGGATACTACATGTAAGGTATTCCATTTTTCACACATTGGATATTACTTGGTCAAGGAATATGCAAAGAGGAATATAGAAATAATGAATGTGATCTATAGATATGGAGTTGCAATGAAGAGATAGAGGGACCTTACTAACACAAAACCTCTATCTTTGGATGACATGATGTATGAAAATGGGAGGTACCTAGGGTGTTAAGACCCTATTTTCATGCATTGGGTCTAACTCAAATTTCAAAGGTTCAACAGAGAGAGAGGGAGGAAGTTTACTATAAAATAGGTAGCATTACTATATAGTGTGTAAAATAGTTTGCGGTTGAAGCATTTATCTTGTCATTTTTTATTTCTTGAGATCTTCTTTGAACCTTGAAGTATCAGTTTCCTCCAATTTTCTTAATCACAAGAAAATAACATCATATGCTTAAAACATCACATATGCGACAATTTAGAGAATCACCATACGACATCTCCACATTGCTTATGCGATAGTTGCTTTTGATGAAAAAAAATGATGGATCGCTCTTCGATCTTCATTTTGTGTGCATCTGATTGAAGAGTGATGCAACATTCATATCTGTGTTGTGCATATGAGCTCGAGCTCTCTCTTTCTCAATCTCTCTTTGTCTTTGTTTATCTCTCTCTCTCTCTCTGTCTTTCTCCCTCTTTCTCTTTCAATTTCTATCTCTTTTTCTCTCTTTCTCTCTTTTTCTCTCTCTCTTTTGATCTCTCTCTCTCTCTATCTCTTTATTGTAGATTATTCAAGAAGTTCACCGAGCATAATATATGGCTAATTATTGTAATATAATTTTCGTTCTTTGTATATCATTTCAATTGTTTTGTTTTCATTAATTAATATACTCACACTTACACATTCACATGCACATATACACATATACATGCACATGCACACTCATGCATGCACATACACATACACACACATACATATACACATACACATACACATGCACATACACACATATACACACACATACACATACACATGCACATACACATGCACATACACATACACACATACACTTATACTTGCACTTACACTTACACTTACACTTACACTTACACTTACACTTACACTTACACTTACACATACACATACACATACACATGCATATGCACAAACATATCTACATGCACATGCATGGACATGCATGCACATACACATACACATACACATACACATACAGATACACATACACATACACACATAAACACATACTTACACATGCATATGCACATGCACATGCATGCACATACACATGCATGCAGATGCATGCACATGCATCCACATGCACATGCACATGCACATGCATGCTCATACACATGCATACATACACATACACATACACATACACATACACATACACATACACATACACATACACATACACATACACATACACATACACATACACATACACATACACATACACATACACATACACATACACATACACATACACATACACATACACATACACATACACATACACATACACATACACATACACATACACATACACATACACATACACATACACATACACATACACATACACATACACATACACATACACACACACACACACGCACACGCACACGCACACGCACACGCACACGCACACGCACACGCACACGCACACGCACACGCATGCACATGCACACGCACACGCACACGCACACGCACACGCACACGCACACGCACACGCACACGCACACGCACACGCACACGCACACGCACACGCACACGCACACGCACACGCACACGCACACGCACACGCACACGCACACGCACACGCACACGCACACGCACACGCACACGCACACGCACACGCACACGCACACGCACACGCACACGCACACGCACACGCACACGCACACGCACACGCACACGCACACGCACACATACACATACACATACACATACACAAATATACACATACACCTACATACACAAATACATATACACATTCACACATATACATATACACACATAGATACACACACATACATGCATATAGATGCACTTATAAAAATATAGACATATACCTACATGTGCATACATACATATACACACACAAATACACTATATATATATATATATATATATCAATGTAAATAATACATCCAATGTAAAATGTCAATCATCTGAATCCCCTCCTTAATTGTGATCATCCACATCATCATGATCATCCTCATCATCATGATCATCCGCATGATCTGATGTATCTGAAGAGGCATCATGAGTAGAGGGGTCAGTACTATGTGAAGATCGATATTGACCGTCCTCTGTCTATCTCTCCACCTCATTCACATCTACCTCTCCATAATACTCCTATATTGCATATAACAAACATAAATAAATAAAACATATAAAACATCAATAAAAATAAAACAAATTATATCAAATTTAATGATAATCACAAAAGCATCTAGATGATCTCGTATGTACTCGCTCAGACATTGTATCCACAACGTGTAGCAAAAAAAACTATTTTTTTGTAGGATAATGAACATAATCCTTTCACTACATCGAAACAAATAAAAATGATTAATGATTAGTGTTTTAAATAAAATAAGAAATATAGTTTCAATAATACATATACCTACAAATGTAACAACAAAACCATGATGGCCCATTTGGCCTAAGCACGATGTATGGCATGACGCAACTCTCTTCTTTGCACCATCCTATATTTATTTAATGAAACAAAAGTACATAGATTAAATGTAAAATATTTATAAAACATATAAGAATTCTAAATCACAGTAATATAAACTATTTTGTATACCTTCTACTGAGGAAATGATTCCTGAAGTCCTAACTATCTGTGAAAATATTGCCACGTCTCAGGTGATATGTCAGCTCTTCTCTTTTTTTTTTTCACCATACAATATCTCCTCTTATTTTAATCTCAAAAAAAGAAAAGGATCATTATATTAAAAAAAACTTTAAATTTATAAACATGCATACACACATACATACACTTACACATACACATACATGTACACATACATACATACATAGATACACACATACACACATATACATGCACACACATACATACTAAATACATACACATTTATAAACATGCATACACACACATATACTGCAAGAGGATAACAAATTACGACCACCACATGCTAGAGAGATGACTCTCCTCTCAATCTTATGCGTGTATATATAGTTGCTCGAATCAATGAGGACCACAAATGTAATTAGAGTCCACAAGTGCATGTGCAATCTCATTAACTCCTTTAATATCTTCCACTAGAGTCTACTAGTGGTTGGAGTGATCTCGACCACTACTTTAGTACCTTCCACTAGAGTCCACTAGTGGTTGGTGTACTTGCCACTCGAGTCAAGTCTCTTTGAACTCAAGTTAACCCACATTAGCTTGAGTTAGAAGGCTCTAGAGATCCTTGGGCAAAACTCTCTCCCAATGCTCCTCATGGGGATTGAACCCAATACCTCTTCCTTCACAACCTTGAGACTTAACCACTAGGCTAAGTGGATCACTTGTTTAAGAGATCACATGAACTTATGCTTTAGTTTATTCTCAAGATCTTTGGACATACACACAAGTGACCAAATGATGTCCGATTTCAGATCTGTTTGAACTGCCCGGACCCTTAGATCATAGACTTACTTTATTACATTCTTCTCCCCTTGGAAAATATTTTTGTACTAAAAAATAAAGCTATATATAGTAACCGTAAGCAACCCCCAAGCCTCATGTTCTAAAACCAGAAGAAGATGTTTCATCTCTATGGTGGGATCCGTGCCCAAATGATTCAAAGCACCATCTTGCTTTGTAATTTGATGAACTGGTCAAAGTAAAAGGTAGTGAATGAATAATATGGATGGATCTAAAAACATCCCCAACCACTTCACTGTTTCTCGATGTGCAATCTAGCCACAAACATTTGAAATGGATGGATTCCAAATACTAGTCCATTTTTGGGCATAACTGTTGCATGGACTTAGTAACTATGATGGGATTCTTATCCTAATCAGGAATTTGAGAACTCTTTGTTCACTCGAATTTGATTTGGAAAACTTGAAGTTTGGTTGGCCCAAACATCAAACTTAGATGTTTGTACAATGGTTTACTTCCATCCAACAGTTACTTGTTTTTTTTTCACCTGCCTGGAGGACTACTTTGTCCTAATGGGCTTGAAAATCCTATGTAAACTGTAGGAGAAATTTTTCCATTTACTTTGGTTCAGCCGTACTATATCTTGACCAAGTCAAATTCAAAATGAAAATCATCCAACTTAGGACACTTTTTTCAAAGAATTTAGCTAAAAGTTCTTGAGAATTGTCAATCTTATGAGCAATTCCTAACTTCACTGTTCTAGAATGTATTGAACTCTAGAAAGTCATGAGATTTATGTTAGTAACTGGAAGCAAACCCAAGTGAATAAGTCAATCTTGGACTTTTCATCTTTTGAAGATTGAATAAGTTCATACAGAACATCTATCTAGGATGTTTAATTTATTTATCTAGGACTTTTGCGAAAGGAATTAGATACCATATCTAAGTCAATTCCAAAAGATTTGGAAAGCGAAAAGAAATAACTAAAACTTTGTATAACTAATTCAAAGTTCTAAGATATATACTTGCTATGAGTCAAATACTTGATGACCCAAGACTTTAACTTCTTAACGATCTGTTCCAACAAGGTATTGAAGTTTTTTTTTCTACCTTTAAGAGAAAGGAACTTGATTCTCAAAAAGATGCATAGAGTAAATCTAAACATCATTCAACCACAAGATACTAGAGTGGTATCCAATATCAGTGTGTTGATCCGTTGAGGTTCTATTGATGAGTCTTCTACTCAAATAATGCCTCATTTGAGACTAATTTTATGCTTATATTCAATCTTTTATGACTACTACTGGGAATGCAATCCTTGTGCATTACTTTTGAGTCAAAAGATTGAATTTAATGAGTTACACCAAGAACTTGGTGCTTGACTTAGTCAATCTATTCCTTAGTTCAAAGGATCATTTTAATATCAAATTCCTCCTTTAGAAATGTAACAAATATTACAACACTTAATCTTGAAGTGTTTCATAATTCAAATAAGAACAAGTCTGAGCCTTATTTGGAAAAGAAGATATTGCACGTTATACTTTGTATCTTCATACGTACTTGATCTTGAAGTATCTTGAGATCATGCTTTTATCCTCCTTGAATCAAAACTTATCCTTTGAAGTTTTAATTCTGTTGAGGATCCAATATAACTTCAAGGTTTATTTTAGGAATAAAAGATAATTATCATCCACGGTCCGATGTCCCATACCATCTTTCCTACATCAATCTAAGTATAAAATACAGTGTCACATCCTATTTTATATTCACATTGACATGTGAGTGATTTTATCATGAAGTCTAAACATATCTTGATAGAGTCCCTTTTCACTTCACTTCTTTAAAAGAATTTTTGAAGTTTCAGGCATTACCTCTAACTTGATATTCTAGGTTTTGATTCGTTCACATGATTGTTTCACCATCTCATTCTTTTCCTTGGAAACTTGAAAACCTTTGATAGAATATCCACTCTTCTTTACTAGGGTTTTCAAATGAAAACCAATTATAATTTTAGGTACTTGAATTTTCACAAATTCAAGTCCGATTGGTTTATTCTTGACCAATTTGTAGCAACAAGAGTTTTTTACTTCTTATCTTCAGATTCCTTTTTTACTGAAGCTATAAGTATCTATCCTGTCCATGAATTTATAGGAATCTCTCTACAACTTAAGTCTAAGCATCCACTCATACTTTTGGATTTCATCAAAATCCCGTTGAGGATAGGGAAACATTATGTTTTACCTTCCACATACTTAAGTACCATCATCACAATTGCATACTACATACTTGGAATTTTTTCATTATGTTTAGACTTGGAACAGTTTACTCTTTTCACACTTTTCCATTAGATAAATGGAGCTTGAGTGAGAAATTCGTAAAAGAAACTTGATTGCCAATACTTGGGTAGACATCGAAATCGCAACTTCTTGGACAAACATTGCCAAGCTTGATCAAACCTTGTTGATCATGCAATGAAATAAAGGCTTAGTCTTTATCGCTTAAGATCTCTCAAACTTTTCTAAGCTTTTTGGCTTACTTGCAGGATTTTTAGAGATCTTTCTCTCAAGTCAAGTCCAAGCATATTGAAATGCTTTTCAGATTCTAAAACTAAGAATCTCATGAAAATTGATACACCTCCAGGTGATATCAACCATTGGACTTTAAGTACCACTTCTGGTGGTTTGGGGATTCTTGGGAACTACTTTTAAAATTACTTGAAAAATTCCATTCTCACATCTAGGGAGAATTTTTTTCTTTGAAGAACTTTAGACTCCTTCCAAGGAATCAAGTAATACTAAGCAGATGATTCATCTTGGAATCTTTTGCTTTAGTGGAATGATCTTTAAAAGAAATTCTTGACTTTGGATAGGACTCAAAGCTTTAAAAATAACTTGTCCAAAAGATATTTCTTTTTAACCAATGAAATAGTTAAGCATACTATTTTGTTTATTGGCTTATATTTAGGAAGTATCCCATTTCCTAAAGATTACTTTGACTAAGGTTTCTTATTAAGCAACAATTAGCTTAAATAGAACTAAGAATATCTCTAATCTTCTAAAAGGAAGAGTTATTTTTAAAGTTTCGCCCTTTTCTCAAGACTTTGCATCTATACTAGAGATGCAGTCATGGAACCTAGCATCCATCTATTGAATGTTAAAGCTCAATTGATGCTAAGGTTTAATCACTTCTCTGATTTTCATCACTCCTTCGGATGAATTCAAAGTGAAAACTTCAACAAATTTGGTTTTTACATATTTGGAACATCTCAACTATCTTTTGAACTTTAAAAGTTCAATTAGTTTAAGTTCCATTGGATTTCATTTGATTGCTATCATGTCTTGGGATAGGATCAAATAAAAGCATTCCAAATCATCCTACTTGGATGCATGAATTTTGACATGCAAGCTTGTCATTAGGATTCTCTAAGTTTGTTCCTAGACTTAGAGTCATTAAGGAAATTAGCAAGTAGCCCTATTTTTATGCCATTCAAATGAGCAAGAAAATTGAACGCTTGACTTTCAACGAGCCTACTTTTCCTAAGAAAGACCCCTAAAATGTGACACCTAAGTATCACTTTTAGGAAAAAGTGAACTAGCTACTTGAGTTGCATAGTAGCTAAGAGATTAGCAACTAACTAGTTTGCTATTTTTTCTAACTGTCTAACTCGAGTTAGAAAAAGTAGGTATCGATTAGGAAAGTATATTTGTTCAACTACTTAGCAAAAAAATTAGCAAAAACCATGCTTCATCATATGCCAATGCATGTTATTGCATGCAAATGCATGCATGTGTATTCATGTGTTTGCATGTTTTTTCCTTTCCATGCACCAAACTTAAATCAAGCAATTCTTGAGCTTACTATGCATGCATCCAAGCATCCATGCACAAACAATCTACTTGCTACCTTTCAAAAAGATATAAACATACATGTGCACAAACCCAAGTGCATGTTATACCTTTTTCAAGCAAGAAAGAAGTTTATGTGCATAAAACGGTCTTTTAAAAGGAGAAATGCACCAACATTATTTCATTCTCATGTGGTGATATATAGATGCATTCTTGTGCTTAATGAGTGTTTCAATACATTTATGCTCCTTCATTTAGCTTTGATTAATTTGCAGCAATATTATAAAAAACGAAGTTTGCTATTATACTTTGATGTTAATAAAATGCATCCTACATGAAAGCATAGAGCAAAAACAAATATTGAAACCAATCATTAACTTGGAAAATGATTATCTCCAAATTAAGCTACATCCTTCCGTTGATCCTCGGCAAGAGCCATTCTCATCCTTTGGTCCATGAGAGAGGTGATGAGCTGCCAAGATCACCATAGATAAAGCACCCTCTTTATCTCCAAAGACTTTGGCTCAGATTTGAAGATAACATGACTTTGATCACCAAGGAACTTCAAATTATGCACTCGGGTTTGGTCGGGGATAGCAGCAAACTCAAGAAAATTTGGGTTGGAGATGGCTTCTAAACTCGGGTTTAGCAGAGAATATGTGCAAAATAAGAACACATATAATATTGCAGAGAACTCGAACATCAGAATCTTGATATCATAATGGTTGGAGTGCTTCAGTCATCTAGTAGAGGTTTCCAGATTGAGCCTCGCCTGAGCATCCACTACAAGGAATACAGGCGCATAGCGACGATTAACGTGACACAATTTTATCGCTATAAAATTGCATAAAGCATCACAAGAAGCATTGAACGCGAAACATTGGTTAAACGATGAAAAAATCAACATTTTTATCGATGTGTGGCATGATGGGAAATGTGACGGTTACATGGAGCGTTGCTAAAGCAACGATTTAAAAAAGTGACGCTAATTATCGTCGCATATGCGATGCTACTTGGATAGAGATTTACGACGCTTTAGCATCGATTACACGATGGGTTTTGGACGAAAAAAATAAAAATGTTGGGGGCTCTTCGATTGGCATCTACATGCATCTAATCGAAGATCTCTCCAACGTTCACAATTGCCCTGCGGTTACGAGTTGAAACAATCGCTTGTTGAATTGTTGTTTTTTCTAATATGTATCTTATTGTCTCTCTCTCTCTTTGTTTCTCTCTTTCTACCTCTTTCTCTCTTTGAATTATCTCTCTCTCTCTCTCTATTGCAGGTTATTCAAGAAGTTAACGAAGCAAAAAATATGGCTAACTATTGTAAGTACAATTTCCATTCTTTGTGCATCATTTGAATTGTGTTATTTTCATTAGTTAGCATCCTCACACTTATTGATATGCATATATACACTTATACATGAAGATGCACGTTCACACATATACACATGCACATACACACACATACATGTGCATATACACTTAGACATACACACACATACACATGCATATGCACAAACCTTTCTACAACCACATAAAAAGACTTGCATACATGCATTATTGCATATATACATACGCATACACACATTAACACATACTTAAATACATGTATATGCACATCCACATGCATGCACATTCACATGCATGCATATACACATGGATGCAAATGGAAATGCATCCACATGCACATGCATGTTTCAAACATATACACATGCACATACGTACATATACAAACACATTCACATATATACACATATATATGCACATACATACACGCACATATGCATATACACACACACGTGCACATACATACATTTACACATATACATGCACATACACACATATACACATACACTTACACATATACATGCACATACATATACACACACATACATATGCACATACACATACATACACATATACACTTACACATGCACATGCACATACATACATATACACACACATACACATGCACATACACATACACATACACATACATACACATATACACTTACACATGCACATGCACATACATACATATACACACACATACACATGCACATGCACATACAGATACATACGCATATATACTTACACATGCACATGCACATACATGCATATACACATATACATCTGTACATACATACATATACACACACTTATTACACACATATACATGCACATATGTATACACACATGCACATACACACACATACACATACACATGCACATACATACATATACATACATATACATACATACACATGCACATAGATACATATACACTACACTTACATATGTACATGCACATACATGCATACATACATATACACACATACACATGCACATGCACGTACACATACATATGCACATACACTTACACATGCACATGCATATACACATATACATATGCACATACATACATGCACATATATATACATAGATACATACATATACATGCATATATACACACTTACACAAATATAGATACATACCTACATGTGCATATATACATTTTATATACACACAAGCACACATGAATATGAATGAATTATATAACTAAAGTAATAAAACACATTCTTAATATAAACAATAATAAAAATCAATAGAACAAGACTTTTCATTACTTAATACCATACACACAATTCAAAACATAACGGAAATGAACTATATATATACACACACGCGCACACACACACACACACACACACACATATATATATATATATATCAATGTAAATACATATCCAATGTCATAATCAAGAATCCTAATCATCATCATCATCATCATCACCATCATTCTCATCCGCATCATCATGATCATCCGCATGATCTGATGTATCTGTGTGAGCACTCTGTGATGATCGAGATTGTCCCTCCTGTGTCTCTCTCCACCTCATCCATATCTGCCTCTCCATAATACTCTTGTATTACATATAACAAACATAAATAATTAGAACAATTAAAACATCCATAAAAATAAAATAATTATATGAAATTTAATAATACTCACAAATGCATTTGGATGATCTTGCATATACTTGCTCGAACGCCGATATCCAAAATGTGTAGCATACTCGGTCTCATGTTTCATAGGATATCGGCCATAATCCTTTCGCTGCATTGAAACAAATAAAAAAGATTAGTTTCTTGCATTTTAACTAAAATAAAAAATATACTTACAATAACACATATACGTAAAAATGTAGCTACAAAACCATGATGGCCCATTTGGCTTAAGTGAGATGTGTGGCCCGTCTCAACTCTCTTCTTTGCAGCAGCCTGCTTATTTAAATAGAAAAGAAATACATAGATTAAATGTAAAAAATTAATAAAACATATGAGAATTATAAATATAAACTATTAATTTGTATACCTCCTGCTGAGGAAATGACTATTGAAGACATAGCTATCAACAAAAAAACTACCATGTCTCAGGTGGTATGTTAGGTCTCCTCTTATTTTTTTTTCACCATACTATATCTCTTGTTATTTTAATCTCAAACATAAAAAAAGTATCAGAATACATACACATATATACACACATATACATGTACACATACCCACATACACATACATGCAAACATATATACATGCATACATGCATACATATGCACATATACATACATATAACATAAACACACATATACATATCCACATATATACATACACATATACACATGCGTGCATATACACACATTCCTACGAAATACATGCATTTATCCCACAAGAATGTGTATTTCTGTATATGTGAATATGTGTGTATGTGTAAATGTGTATATGTGAATGTTTATGTATGTAAATAATCAGATTATTAATATATAATACCACTATTTGTTGATTCTGATCAATCGAACAGAACTCCACCACTATCTCCTAATCGTGCAAGGGCTATACATTGTAAGTATATCAGACTTCTAATTTTAAATATATTTGATAGATACATAACTGATATATGTTTTTTTCTTGCTATAATCAGATTCTGATCAATCAGAGGGCACTCCACCACCTCCTACCCATGCAACGACTTCACATGTGTCCTTCGATAAGAATTACAATGAATTTTACTATCAACAACATATTATATGTTGGTGTAACTCTTACTATGGCACATATCGAAGACCACAATTGGAATGTATTGAACATGAGGAAGAGTATGGTACTTTTGAGTGTGCACCATCACCTGGTCAATGTGATAATGCTTGGGTATGTATCTTTTCTATAAATTAATGTCATTATTTTATTTAAAAACCATATACAAAATCAAAGTACTATTGATATACAAGAATACTTGCTCGATGATGATGATAATAATTCTCATACTCATAATGCTAATATACCTCATACACGTCATGGACTTGTTGTTCATCAATTACAAGCAGAGGTTTCTAGAAATCCTCTACCTCCTGGTTTAGAGACTAAAATGGCCGAAGATTATCCATTGCGAGCTCGTGATCGTTCTCTAGTATAAACATATGATAGAAGAAGATATGAAGGATGGAATAGAGGACCACTTCCTTTAGATGGAGAGGTTTTTAACTTTTGGGGTAATCACTATATGATTGCTCCATCCACTATTACTAGTGCTGATCGTGGCCTCTTTATTGTAGAGGATTTGTATGTGCCTTCGGACTCTGAAGTCACTCTTATGTCATTTTGTGGTCCCATATATGGATGGGGAGATTGGCATCGACTTGCACGTTATGTTCAAAGCATGAGTACTTATGGAATATGCTTGAATGCATCATCCCTTACTTGTAGAAGGATTTCACATGCTGAAAATGAAAGATTATATATTGATGGAAGACCTTACATGCATGGAAATATAGCAGGTTTAATAAACAGTAGTCGAGGATTACATAATAGTTCAAGGACTAATTGCACATTTGAGGAGCGTGAAAATAGTCATGAATCATCATACATGAGTAGAGATGTAGCAAGATACATAGTTGACAATGTTATTACTACATTACATGCTGGTGATGAATTATTAGTGAATTATGGATGGTGTAGACTCCAAAAGCACCTTTTAGCTAGAAAGAGAATGATAATTTTCTATCCATATTTAAAAAACTTATATATTTAATTTTATATTTAAAGTTTACTTTTTATTCATTTATGAAATATTAATTTATTCATGTGTGTAGATTCCAACATATGATGTTGATGATATTCCACCACACCATTCACAATCGCCAGTAAGACCTCATTTATCAGAAGCTTCTATGAGGAGGCTATGCAAAAGTGATCCTGTGGAATATCCAAGATTGAAAGACCTATATTCAAACAAAGATAAGGTACAAGATTTGTGTGACAATGATGAAGATGATGGCATGGTATATTTTATTGAGGATTGGGATCAAAATGATAGTGAGAGCATTGATATTTCTAAAAATGAGAAATATCTTCGAGAGGAATGTCTAAAGCATGTATATGAAGGAAGTCCTTTGACACGACTAAGTGCAAGCTTATTTATTCTCAATCTTCAAAATCGTTTTGGATGGAGTAATGTATCTATTTCGGCACTATTAAGGTATAATTTTTAGTTTTCTATCTATTTATATATATACATGGATAAATATATACATATAAATACATGCATACATAGACGTGCATATATACATAAGCATACATATATAAAAAATCATATGCATATATATATACATATATATACATATATATATATATATATTTAATTATTTATTTTTATTAATATGTCCCTTTTTCATGAACTTACAAATTATTATCTGAAAAGTTTTTACCAAGTCAGATTATTCTTCCTACCTCACATGATGAAATGAAGAAGATAATCAACAATCTTGGTATAGATTATCAATGTATACATGCATGTCCTAACAATTGTATTTTATGTAGATGTGAATATGCAGACTCTTTGACATGTCCAAAATGTCAATCTCCTCGATATAAGGATGAGGAAGGTAAAATCCCAAAAAAGGTATTGAGATATTTTCCATTGGATCCTCAGATTAGATATATGTTTCAAAGCTCCAAATTATCAAAGCTTTTGATATGGGGACATGATCATAAAAGTACTGATGGAATAATCAGAATTCCTTATGATAGTATTGCTTTTCATTATATTGATTTTACATGGCCTGATTTTGCACAAAATCCACAAGATCTAAAGTTAGGAGTTGCATTAGATGGGGTTAATCCATTCTCCATGAAATCTAGTAAATGGTCAACATGGCCAGTGGTAGTCATAAACTACAATCTTCCGCCATATCTTAGCATTAAATAGGAACATTTAATGCTTTCAAATTTTATTCCAAGAAAAAGACAAGTTAAAGATATGAATATATATCTTGCTCCTCTCATTGATGATCTCCAAGAGTTACTGAGAGGTATTAATATCATTGATGTATTGAAAATCATCATTGATGTATTGAAAAACATCAATGAAAGATATATTATAGTTCATGGTATTGTGGCTTGGACTATTCACGATTTTCTAGGATATGGTGTTTGTTCAGGTATTGATGTAAATTTTTTATTTAATATGCATACAAATAAATGTGAGTTAATAAGATTCTTAATAAAAATATTTATCTTCGATATGGATGATTCTTGCTTGATGATCATCCATTAAGATCTAAAAGAGAAGCAACACATTTTAATGGAAAGATTGAAATAGGTCAGTGTCCAAAACCTATGATGCCTATGGATTGGTATAAAAAATGAATAGATGGATTTCTGATAGATCCAGAATTAGAAATCTTTAGGGATGATGAAGATAATGAGAATGTGAAGAGAGGTAAAGGAAAATTGGCACTCGTAGAGAATATATCAATATGGTATTCTTTGGAGTATTGGAAAGAGTTAAAAGTATGTCATATTGTTGATCCTATGCATTGGTTATTCATTATGGCAACATCTTCTTGGACTAAAAGACACCATAGCATCAAGGAATGATTTGAAGGATCAAAACTCAAAACCAAAGTTATGGCCATTTTTTGATAGACATGGACATGAAACGACTTATGCACCTGCTCCTTGGGATACTTACGACAAAAGAGATACAGACTATCAACAATAGGATTCAATTGATTCGGACTCCTATAGAATATGGAGCATCTTTCCAGAACATGTTTACTATGGATGATAAGAGCTATCTAGGTCAAAGATCCATGATTGGCATAACTTTTTGAAACATACTTTACCTTTGGTTATGAATAGATGTACAATGAAAGGAGTACGAGATGTGATCTATCGTCTTGGATCACTTATGAGGTAATTATAATACTTTCATATTTAATATATATGAATATTTGATATCTTTTATTTTTGAATTAACTTCTTTATAATTTTTTTAATGATATGTATAGGCAGATTACATCAAAAGAGATTGACAAATACTCGATCACACAAAAGAAACATGAATACAAAGAGCTACTATGTTTGATGGAGAAAGAGCTTCCTACTTCATTTTTTGATATTCAGATTCATTTATTAGTCCATCTTGTAGATGAAATAGAGATTGCAATTGTTGTCAACACTCAATCGTACAAAAGAAACATGAATACAAAGAGATACTATGTTTGATGGAGAAAGAGATTCCTACTTCATTTTTTGATATTCAAATTCATTTATTAGTCCATCTTGTAGATGAATTAGAGATTGCAAGTTTTGTCAACACTCGATAAATGTTTTGGGTCGAGCGATTTATGGGAATATTAAAAGGTTATGTGCAACAAAGAGCGAAACCAAAAGGATCAATGGCAAAGGGTTGGATGCTTGAAGAGTGCATGTACTATGTTAGTTGAGTACTTTGAAAGACTTCATGAAGAAGCTCCATGTGCATGGACCAACGATTCTTCTTCAAAAATAACAGACGAGGTTTCTACTTTTGTAGCATATAATAGCGAATGCATGCAAGCATTTCTTAGCAAGTACGAATAGGAACTTCAAAATCTCTGAAGTAAAAGATGGAGAAACAAAAGATATAGACGTAATCTCGATAATAATGAGATTACAAATATATCTTCGTTCATGGGTTGGCTATATACTCATTTGCAACGAGCGAACATAAATAATGAAGAAATCTTAGATGAGTAGAGAGAGTTAATGATAGGTTATGAACGAAGGGTAATTTTATTTTAATAATATTTTGTTTTTTTAATATATGTATATTAGTTTCTCTTTATTAATTTAATTTCTTTTGCAGGCTCAAATGTTCACTAAGATATGGGCTTTTGGACAACATATTAGAATCAAAGCTATTGATTCTTTACATAAAACAGAGGATTCTAGTATTGTTGCTTCTTTCAAGCAACTATCACGTGATAGATCAAAAGACACAAAACTTATAGATGGCAAACTTGGTTACGTGGAAACTATTATTGGTATCTACAAAATATCATTTCGTACATTCAAACAGGTAAAAAAATGTTTATATTTTTTATGATAAAGTTTATTATTTTTTAAAGCACCTAATAATGGTTTTTTTTTATAGGTCATTTTGAAGGTTGACTGGTTTCAAGCCGAGTATAAAGGTAGTAATTCCACATTGGGAAAGGAATTATCTGGGTTTTGGGCAATTAATTCTTCCAAGGTAATGCGATCTACTAGAGAACCATATATTCTTCCTAGGCATATTGAACAAGCATTTTTTTATAAAAACCCTGATGCTCATCTTGGTGACAAGTCATTCATGTTCAACCTAGAGGTAGGTCATTGTTTGAACAATTTATTGTTAGAGATATCGAAGAAGCTCCTCTTGATGATTCGCTATCAGATACTGATACATCAACATCTGAAAGAGAAATTAGAATCATTATACATGATAATGATACTAATATTTTAGATGAAGAGGATAATAATCTACATGCTAATTCTACTGATGATGAAGAAGAATTACCAAAAATCAATATTATTCCATCAATAGATGATGTCATTCATGAGAACATAAATTTACAATAGAAGAAATAAATGAAATCAATACAGATAATGAAGATGAGACTAGATTGATGTCTTACCAAAATGATGGCAATAATGAAAACATATGAGTAGATTAGATAGTATATCCTACTCTAGTTATCGATCAATAACTTGAATCATTTGAATGGATATCAAATAATAGATTCTTCTTTATTCAACTAGAATATCAATGAATCCTACTAGAGAGATGAAATCATGTTCTTTTAATTTAGAACATGAAGCTCGGGGGTATGCCTAAAATTTTATATATAGCTTTATCTTTGAGGAGCAATTTTTTGTCATGTATGTATGCATATATGTGTGCATGTTCATGCATATTATATGTATACATGTGTTAGTATGCACATATATATGTTTCATGTATATGTATGTGTGTTCATGTGTGTGATATATGTATACATGTGTTAGTATGCACACATGTATATATGCATATGCATTTGTGTAATATATGCAAGTGTGTTTATAATTGTGTATGCATATATAAGTATACATGTGTGCATGTAGGCATGTATATGTGATGTATACATGTATATATGTATATGTGTATATGAATAATGTGTACATGTAAATATGTATGCATGTATATGTATACATGTGTGCATATAGGCAT
The DNA here is from genome assembly GCA_020310875.1 of Ceratopteris richardii. Taxonomy (NCBI): domain Eukaryota; kingdom Viridiplantae; phylum Streptophyta; class Polypodiopsida; order Polypodiales; family Pteridaceae; genus Ceratopteris; species Ceratopteris richardii. Next base: position 162,886 of record MU260200.1, on the reverse strand, counting down.
GTATGTGTGATGCATAATGTATCTACTGCATTTTATATTTATGTATGTGTATCTACATGATGTGTATGTATCGTTATATATATTATGATGCTCGTTGAGTCGAGTAGCTATATATAGAGGCATAAGGTTGGGAGGAGAGACATCTCTCTAGTAGGTGGTCGGAGGAATAGATGCAATGTGTACATATAATTCAACCATATGGCTAAAAGGCTGGATTAGGGTTTCTAAATTAGGGTTTATAAAACCCTAATATCAAAATTAGTGTTTCTAAATTAGGATTTTTGAATTATAATATTTCATTAAGGGAAAAAGTGAACCCTGCATGGGCCTTGTAAGGATCCCTAATTTTTAGGGATTAAAATTAGTCAAGCTTGGTATTGAGGGGGTATAAAAAACCACTAGTGGTATTTCATTTAAAAGTATTATTTTCAAAGGGCATTATTTGATTCCTAAATCCGGAGTGAGCTCGTGGCTATTTAGAGCCATCCGATGTTTCAAATGGATGGACAAGATTGGACTACAATGTCTGTCAAAAGAAGACAAAATAGCCTTCGGATTCGGGAAGGGTTCGTGGCCATTTAGAGCCCTTGGATCTTCATTATGGACGGATGTGATGAGACAAAATTCCTGGCAGAAAAAGACAAAAACAAGAAGTCACATCATTTGTGGGAGGTGGGAAAAAGGAAGAGAGGGACTAAAAATTGTGGGCGATGATAGCCGTTGGATTTGTCTCACGGATGATGCCGAATGGGGCTGGATACTCTAGCAGAAAAAGACAAAATAAGCTTCATTAACTTCATGGGAAGTGGGAGAAGCAAGAGAGAGATTACATGGGGATGCAAGCAATTCTTGTCCATTCGATTGTTGCCGATCGGACGTCTCGGATGCAAACGTGCTCAATCTGGCTGTGAACAAAACGTGATCGTTGGATTGACATGCATATCGAATGGTAGACAATGAAAGGTGCAACAATTTTGTCTTTTCAAGCTTGACCATTGGATTCACTTCATATTCAAGGGCCCAAATTAATTTTCGATGGTGAAATTCGAATTTCATGGTCTTTGAAACCACTCAGTAAGGAAATACCACTTCTACCATCTTATTTTGGTTGTTTTGACTAGCCCAAAACCAAGGAAACATAGGCCTAGCCTACTTGATTGAGGCTCTAGACTGTGGCCACCACCCTCCTCTCATTGGTCCATCACTAATCACCCCTTAATCTAAAAGGCCCATGCAGGATTCATTTTTTCCCCTAATGTATAATAGGATTTTTGAATTAGAATATATCTATATATATATATATATATATATATATATATATATATATATATATATATATATATATATATATATATATCCTAATTCATATATATATATATATATATATATATATATATATATATATATATATATATATATATATATATATATATATATATATATATATATATATATATATATAGTATGTATGTGTGTCTATATGTGCGTATGCATGTCTGTGTATGTATGTGTATCTATATGTGTGTATGCATGTGTTGTGTGTGTGTGTATGCATGTGTATGTCTATGTGTGTGTATGTGTAAATGTGCATGTATGTGTATGTGTGTGTAAATGTGCATGTATGTGTGTGTATGCGTGTATTTTTACCTCTAGTCACACTCTTTTCTCTCTCTCTCTCATATACATACATACATAAACCCACATACTCATATCCACATATATATACATACACACATACACATGTATGCATGTGATCTGATGTGCGTGTATGTTTGTGTATATATGTGTGTGTATATAAATATGTTTATAAATATATATGTAAGTATATGTGTATATATATGTGTGTGTGTATATATATAGTTACACATATAACTATAACGAATAAAAAGAATGCATACCGTGCATTATCACGACGATGAGCCATAAGTGTTCGCATCTCTTTTAGACACCACTTATGCAACCATCCAGTCCCAAACTCTGTCTCAAGTGAACTATGTACATATTTTTTACCCCTCTCATCATGCTCACTACAAAAATAACAAAAAATCATGTAAATAAAACATAAGATATTTATTTCAATTTATATGTAAAACTTATACTTACTTCCACTGGAAGTGGACAAGGTGCAGATAAGAGTCGCATAATGCTCGCATTCTTCTCTTGAACTCCAATACGTTCCATATATACACTATATTCCCCTCTGCTCTATATCGCACTCCATCCCTAAGGTGCCTATGCATGTCCTCATAGGCACCTTGCTCTGCCCTCATGATCTAGAGGTGATATAGGTGTCTTGAAAATAGATAGATAAAAATAAATAAAAATATGTGTTATAATATCGTTAAAAAAAAATGTGAAAAAAAAACATACCTATGAGCAGATAGTTCTCTTCCTGTGGAGCTGCAGAAGAGCCCTCCTTTGATCACTAGGTACGCATCTGGATCGTAAAATCCAGCTCATCATCATGCATATCTGAGTACTCATGCATGATGATCCCTAAGGTATCAGGTGGAACTTTTGCTCTCATAAGACTTTTTATGAGAGTGAGTTTCGCATTTCTCTCTCTACTAGGATCCATAATACCTATACATATAAAACAAACTGGGTTAGAAATCAATATATGTACGTGTACATATGTATGCATATATATATATGTGTACATGTATGCATATATATATATGTGTACATGTATGCATATATGTATGTGTATGTATATGTATATGTGTATGTATATGTATATGTATATGTGTATGCATGTGTATGTATGCATTGTGTATGTGTGTGTGTATGTATGTGTGTGTCTATGTGCATATGTGTGTGTTTATGTGTGTATATATGTGTCTGTGTATGCATGTGTATGTGTGTGTAAATCTGTGTGTATGTGTG
>MU260200.1:87500-155000 GCA_020310875.1 Ceratopteris richardii | reverse complement strand
TATAGAATGCCCAAACCACGTTGACCTTTTTTGCTTATGGCAACTAATTATTGTGCCTTGAATTAGATGTATTGTGTTATTTGTTATTACCAACCATGCTACTACCAATTGTATCCATAATGGAAGATCACAAACCCGAACCTTCATCACGTACCAGGTAATTATAGATTTCTATGCTCCACCCTAACCCACCCAGTGTCCCCTTCCTACAACCCCTCACCCTGAAATACCTCAATACTTCTAATGCTCCTTCCAGTAATACCCTTATCCTTAGGCCCCTAATTCTTTGTACCACCCCCAACCATATGTTCAACTATCAACTGAGCAACATATGCACCCATCCAAGAGAACTATCCTTCTCTATAGTATGTCCTGCAACCCTTTAAAAGACCACCATAGGTGTGCTGGAACTAGTAACTGCCACCAAGGCTAAGGCCAAAATTTTCTCAATCATTTTTTCCAAAATCAAAGAAATCTTGATCTTTGATATAAAGAAGAACCACCAAATCAACAATTATACTTTAGAAAACCTCCTTAGTGCAATTTCTATTTAGAAGAGGGGCACATATGCGCTAACAATCAACATGCTCAAGAATTTGACCAAAGGAGACAAGAAACCCCTATCGCTGATATGATGAAGCTAATTTATCTAGAATCTAGATGTCATCATGTTCGAGACCCAATCGCATAAGATTGTACAACTCATAGGAGAACAATATCGACCTTCACTAAAAGACCAAGAAGATTTTAATATTAAAGAAGCAAAATAGTTGCATAAAGAAAACCCTCAATTTACTCAAAAGTCATTGAAGCTCAGAGAAACCTTGGTCAAACGGCTAATGAACAATGAAGAAAAAACTTAGGAAACTCCGAAATTGGTCAACATTGAAGTAATATTGGACCCCATACTAGAAAAATCCAAAGTCCCACCATTCACTATTTCATACCATATTGAAGGCTCCCTAGATTTTGTTCTAGAGGAAGTTGTATAAAAAGGTTGAGCTAGGACTATATCGAAGCCCCCATGACTGAACAAGGATTCACTTCAAGGACTATTCATACTACATTCTAGGTAACTATGTTTGGTTTTCAATCAAGAATTACTATGGAAATTAGAAAAAAGGCTTTTCCTACGTCCAATAATAATTTAATGCACACAAAGGTTGGCTTTGTAGATCTTGATGTACCATTAATCACACTTGGATATAAAAACAAATTAATTAATGAAGTACTCATTGATGGCAGATTTAGTGTAAATATTGCCACCCTTAATATATGTAACTGGTTAGATTAGAAAAATGTGAAACCTGCACATTTCTTTGTCCAAATGGTTGATCGATCTCGATTGGAGCCTTTAGGCATCATTAGGGATGTTCCAATTACTATGTAGGGAGCAACTTTCAAGTTAACTTTTTTGGTCTTGGATGTTAAAGAATGAGAAGCTAACTATAGATTAATTATTGGGTTCATGTGGTTAAAAAAATCTAAAGTGATATAGGACTCGTCCATTAATCATATCTCATTCTCGCAAGTTAACCTCAAGTATACAATCACTTTTGATGAAGTCAGTAAATATAAAAAATGCCACACTCCAGAATTTCGTAGAACCTACCCATCTTGTAGAAAGCCTAACTAAAGATGAGGAGCAAGCATTCCTCAAGGTCAACCAGGATTTGTTTTACCCTTGACATCATCGATGCTTACCAAATCTACAACCACAAATAGAGCTCCCATTGGATTATCTAATCCGATAAGTATTAGTAAAGATCAAATAGAAATTTACAATTTAGGGGCATTTACAAATCTCCGACCTATTCGGATAGCTGCCACAATATACAGATTGGTTGCACTTAGGGCAAAGCAACCTACCTTTGTTTTGCAGTAACAATATTGTCACTTTCTTTTTCTTTCTCTTTCTTGCACTTCTTTTCTTCTCCTCCTATTTCTCCTCTCCTTCTCTTTTCCCTTTTTCTTGTTTTGTCTTCCCTTTGAAATGGGGGACTTGCACATTTGCTAGTAGGACTATGTCTTATTGTCCCTTTTCTTCCATTTTCTTCTATTCATCACATTGAAGTGCATGCTACATGTTCTCATTTTTAATTCGCTGTCCTTTGAGGCTATATGTAGAGGTTTGTTTGGTTCGAATTGAAAAGAAACATAATTATTGTCAAAACTCCCCCCCTCCCCCCAAAAAAAAAACATTTGAAACAAGTATATATAATTTTTACCTTTATAAATGTTTTTTTTAGGAATACATGGGTACGTTTACCGAATGCAAGTTTGAAATGTTTTTGTGTTGTAAAGTATTTTTTGTTATGGCATCCTATCTTTTGATCGGGGGGATACACGCCCTCTAAATTTCATGTAGTTCTGATTGAATGTGGAGCAAAACACAAATGTACAATGTTATATTCACCACAGCAAACTAGTGTGATTTATATGGAAACATTTCTCCCATGGAAATAAAAATATGTATGATCAAGTTAGGCCTTATCTCAAAGTTTCTAGTTTGAGCTTGTTATGTGTGGCATGAGGTTTAGAAGGCATGTTTTCCTTCTTGATTAAATCGCATATTGTCATTTTACATGCTCAAAAAATTTTATTCATGAAAAAATCATTTAAATTTTGGAGAAATGGACTTTCCCATAAGCGTATATACCCATTCATTTCTATAAAAAAAAAATCATTTATAAAACCTAGGAGATGCAAATAACTACCAATTGATAGTATTTGCAAAGGACCATAGATCTCGCTATTAAAAAGTCTCAAATTATGATTCTTTAGGAATGAAAAATTTGACACGTTTAAAAAAATAGGACATCACATCATATTTTGCCAAGCATAACAAACTTGCAAAATTTAGATGACCAAAACATGCATATCAGATTTTTTTTATTTTTAATTTTTCCATATATAGTGCCCGTCACTTTTGGTATTGTACATGTTAAATCATCCATAATTTTTAAGCTTATACATTCCATGATACAAGTTACTAATTCAATAATTCCATCACAATCAGAGAGATCATGAATTTGCATGCCAAGCCATTGATAAATTTTACCAAGTCAATCTTGGTCAATGTTGAAAATGTAAACGAGTTATCTTTCATCCTTGAGATATATAAAGAATTTATTAACATACATGTGTTGCCAACTCTGATAGGAGTTGTTTGCCAACTCATAAAATAAGTGTTTCAAGTGCCAACTCATGTATAATAATAAGAAATAGTAAGTTATGAGCAGTTTTCTGAGGGTAAGGAATCCAGAGGCCACCAAGTATCCATTCTCTTAGAATCTTGATTCTGAACCTACACAAAAGCAATGGTAAAAGGATGCAATGCACCAAAGGAAGCTGCAACCCGTGTGTGGTGTGGATCCTCTGATGTCTCCAGCAAATATTAGGACCAAAAGGGCTTCAAACCAATCATAATGTTGCCACTACCCTTGAGGTGGCTGACCGCAAGCCAATTGTGAATAGAGAAAATGCTTTGATCCCTTATATATCTTTGAAGCCAATTTTAACCTCTTGAAGACAAATAAAGTCTAGTTAACACTCCTTTCTTGATGCCATTGGCCAATACTAGTCATGTTGAAGGGATCTGTCAGTCCTCGAACATTCAAGGAAATGATAATCAATTTTTACTAATTTGCTCTTTTATATCAACTTGGACTAGTATAGGCATTGAGCTTGAAATTATAGACTTCGATCTACCTCATCTTTGCCTCGGACATAGAGCTTGAAAAGAGGTTAAGTGGATTTTTAACTTGGAGCAAAAACATTCTACAAACATCCTTAAAGCCTAAGTGTGATTATATTGTCCAATACCAAACTAGATCTTTGTATGTTGATGAAGTATTAAGTAGATTCTCCAATAGAGAAAAGATGCAAGCATGTGAACATTAGGTACATTGCAAAAATCTTATAGAGTTTGATATTTTATATAATTCACATGATACTGCTCAAGAAGATTGTGACTTAGGTTGGACAAGATTATAACTCAAAAAAACTATACTTTTATGTACTGTTTCTCACTTGGCTCAAGTAAGAAGCAAGCAATAATGGCACTTTCTCCCACCAAAGCAAAATACAAAGCTAGATGCTTTGCTTTTTGTGAAGCTAATGGCAAACTTAAGCTTCTCTTTGCAAATGGAAACAACAATCCATCGTGACAATCAAATTGCATGGCCATTGCAAAGAATCCAATGTTCCATATTCACAGAAAACACATTGAAAGTAGTAATGTTTTTAGATAGAATGCTAACAAATACAGGCTCTCCTACAGACAAAAGATGTGCAGGTAAGCTACAAAATCAGCAGATATCTGCAAACAACATGATCATCAAAAGAATCAGATAATTGTTGACTTCAACCTGCAACTACATATTCAGGGTAGTCATCCATGAATCAACATGAATAGCAGTACCGTTAATTGTTTTGCAGGTTTCTTCTACAAGCAGAAGGTTCAGGATAGGTATATGCCAAAATGTGTGTATTTCAGGCTTAGTAGGAAAAGTACCATGGCAGGGTGAGTAAGGAACATGATCTACGAGTCAAAAAATATATGACAGCAAAGAACAATGAGAATCCATAGAACCTGTGTGCAGATTCAGTGTCACATGTAGAAGCGCACCAGACAAGTCCAAGCAGACTTATTTCACGTGTGAATTAGTAGAGGTGTGGGTTTATATGAAGTATCCGAAGATTGGGTACAGATCAGGAGTAGAAATGGTAGTGTTAAACACTCATGTTCAGGAGCAAAATCTATTCCATTACAGGAGAAACCACTTCATAATAACAAAGCAAGAAGCTTTTTATTAACATAGAAACCATTCTCACAATAACACAACAAGCAGCTTATAAGAAGTGTATACAAGCAACATAAATTTATAAGAGGAACGATCAAGAATTGCAGATGAATGAAACTAACAAGCCTTCTGCAAAGAGGCTAAAACAAACAAACCACTTATTTATATAAAGAACAAAGGGATGATGGTTTCTTGTGCACGGCTACTCAAGAAAAAGATTAAATATACAAGGCTTGAACTAAACATATTAGCTGTTACGAGTACTTCTCATTCCTCTCTGCCTATTACTAAGTAGAACTGATATATTGTGAGTTCGTTATATTCTGGAACATGAGAGATCACTCACAATAACAAAACAAGGAGGCTTTTATAAGCAAATAAACCATTCTCACATAGAACTTGACAGTAAGCTTCCAAAAAGGGTAAAGAAGCTGAGTAGATCCCAGAAGATTGATCAAGAGTACACAGGTGAAAGGAAGTCAAAAGTTTCTGGAAAGAGCTTAAACAAACAAGCCACTAATTTCATATCAAACGCACAAGGATAAGTATTTCATGAGCATTACTACTCGAAATAAAGATACAAGACTTCAGCTGAATAGATTGACTACTATGAGTACTTCATGCTGCATTATAACCTCTCGTACTCACGAGCACAACATACCTTCATAAAGGAAAAACCAACACAAGAAACAACAACAACAACAAGACATTGCATAGATTTGATTCAATAGCATCTCTTTGCTCAGAAACTTGGTGGCCAACCTGACTAGGAGAATCAAGAATTGTAATGAGCATGTTATTATAGTAGATGTTAGGCAAAAGATTGCCTGGCTTCCCCATCCTGGGTAATCAAAAGGACTTTGTCGCCCTCTTTAAAATCCTGATTCTTGTACTTTTTCTATAACACTTGAAGTTTGATGTTTGTAAAAAAGGCTTACAGTACTCCAAATCAAATACATAAGAAGCCAAAACTACTTACCAGATGCAAACAAAATATAAATATTATATATTTTCTATCACTGATTTGTCCTTGGACGAAAATGGATCCCTTGATGCACACTCATTCTTTTACATATATATAGGACCAGTCAAAAAATACTGCAGAACTGCTGGTGGAGTGAAGCTCTGCTTCAAAACTTGTATTGCGGTCTTAAGCCTTGGGGTGTCTCAGTCTTTGCCTTGGCACTCCACCTAACCAAAAATTAGACTCGGGCATCTTGGCACTCTGCCTTGGCATCCACTTATTTTATGGCTTCATGACCTGAATGTTTCCACTGATCTCACATATAAAATGATGGCAAGCCTGCAAGAGGTCAAGCTGACACAAAGCGATCCTTCCTAAACAAAAAGGAAGGTAAATTTAGTAATCGAACCCCCTGAATCTGTTTCTGGAACCTTGACTCTGCTTTCTGCATCACAGGGAAGATGAGGAAGATGTGGAGTAAAATTTTTTCCATACCTTAAATTACAGGATAATCTAAATCAGTATCAGTAAGCTTACAAAACTAGACACAAACTTAAATCTCAAGCTTAAAAAGGGGTATCTAAATGTTCATAAAACAACATAAAAGCAAAAAACAGAAAATAAAATAAAATAAAGACAAACGTGAACAGAATAAAAGAGAAGTGAGAAGACTTTCAGACGCTACACTAGTAATTGATATAAACAAGACTCTGATCACCTCTTTGGTTTTCTGATTAATCTCAATGAAAAAACAGCATCCACCGAAACAAAGAAAGAACACAACCTTTTTTTGTTACATTATTATGGCCAAGAAACTGTATGCTCTGTTCTCTTGTAAAGGCTTCTCAAAACAATAAGACTGACCCAATATAGCTTCATTAGGTAAAAATAGAAGATGAATAAGATCTTCAATGAATTGCATGGTGCAAAACATTTCATGAGAGATGCTGGTTGAAGTCATGTTTCTTCAATAGCAGTATTCCAAATATGAGTAGAAATAAAAGATCTAAAAAAGAATCAATGCACTTGCAGAAACCCATATGGCCCGAATGATGTGATTTGCAGGTGGAGATATAGATTGCTCCTGTTCTGCCTGTTACAATCCCACTCAGGCAAAACCAGCCTCACACGACACTTTTCAGATTTCATGCAAGCCTGGCAAGGCTCTTCACAAAAATTTTGATTTTAACCAGAGCTAACCATGCACAGAACCATCACCAAAGACTCTGATCACTCATTAACAATGGCATGCTGAATCGTGAAATATTACCTCATACATCTACCTGCAGCTTCCTAGAAAAAAATATTCCAATACAAGTTTTATAGAAACAAGGAGATCTTTGAGTATAACTCCAATATAAAGGAACATTGTGAACATATCAGCGTCGTAGTTTTAGCATATTATTTCCTACATAGAGCAATCAGCTTAAGAAGGAACAAAAGTAGATCCATATACGCTTACACCTGCAAAACCAGGTTATATGTGGAGGTGAACAATGCAATCCATGCCAAACGAAACAAGCATCAGCATAGATCCAAAACTGAACCAGATGGAATCTGTACTTGCAAAGTCATCGCACAACAAGATAACACCAATGTAGATTTCCTTACACAATGCTTGAACATAGAGATGCAACAGAAAAAGCAAGTATCCAGTGGGCGTGGTTTAGCGGATGTGCCTTGTACTCCTAGGCAGATGGCCAGGGTTCAAGTCTCGCCTAGGGCTGGATGCCTCAGAGTTCCCCAAGATGGTGCCTCTACCTTACGAGGTCGGGTGTGTGTCTTTCCAATTCATTGTACTCTCAAAAAAAAAAAAAGAGAGAGAGAAAAAGCAAGCCACTTAGCAGAGACAAAATGACGCAAAATATGAGCTTAAGGAAATTTCATTGAGTAGGAGATTTCTACGCAAATGCCTCGATCTACGTGAAAGAAATGCACATTCGCATTGATATACAAGAAAATGTTACTCAGCCACCAACTATAGATGCGCCAGGGTAAGCATACAAAAAAGATACGATTTACAATAAATAGCATTCACAAAGCAATTCAACACAGCCATGAATAAAAATGACCGATTCAGACCGATGTGATTCTATCCTTGCTTAATAACATCTTCATGCTTGCCATTTTCTCTTCCAAGCACATTAAATCGTCTCCAATTAATGTGGAAGTATCTTTTCCATTCCCATTTGCTATGGCATTGCCATTCCCATTGCAAATCGCACTGAGAATCCCATTACTGTTTGTGGGTGCAGGCAACACTACTCTATCTTGCAACGCAAAAATTAGGAGACGCTGAAGAGCTGAAGCCTCCTTCAGACGGTTCTCTAACTCAGCGACTCTCTCCTCGAGCTTCGATTCTCTCTCTGAAAGGCGTCGGTCAAGCTGGTTGAAAAGCTCACTCTGTATTACCTTCTGGATCATATGAGTCTTCTTGTATTCATCCCTCTCTTGTATCCATTCCCGCGCATACTCGCAGTTCTGCCATGCCTCGAACCAAGGTCCACCAGATGTGTAATGAATAGCCTTCGGGAGGGCCTGGCTTCCGCGAGGCATCTCGTTATGCCCAACGAGAAAATTCCATGTGAAAGGGATAGAGCCAATGTCCTTATCGTCAAGCCACATGAATCTGTGGAGAAAAGCTCCAGATTGTGCATTGACGACTGAAGGTGTTAAAATTTTATTCTTCGGATGCGAACAGTTGTAGAGAACCATCGAAGACCAATTCTTGCGCGGATATGTCGTCTGCACCACCCCATCCATTTTCGTCGCTGTCTTGGGTGTATAATCGTGTTGCACACAGAGTATCGCGTACCTGTCATCGATGAGCTCTGCAAGCTCGCGAATGTCAGCGGTGTAGAGGAAGTCACAGTCTACAAACATGGCCCACCCCTCGAACCCTGCGAGGTAAGGAGTCAGGAACCTGGTGAAGGAAAATTCAGTGCTCTCAGTGGAATCCTTCTCCCGATAGTAGACACCGCTGCGGCGGATATCGGCCTGCTTGATCGGAATAACGTCGACGGGGATTGTCGCGTGCTTGAGGAGAGAATGTCGGCATACCTCGAAAGCCACATCCTCACGAGAATCGTAGCCTACAAAGATGGGTAGTTTGGTGATGATGCGCCCGCTCTTACAGATCACAGGACCGCCCATGGATCGTAGGCACGCAAAACTTGAAGAGCCTTTGGCTTTGGTCCCTCACTCGACGAGATCAAATGCCTGTTCATGAATGCCCTGCAATGGAGCTTTTGAAGGCGAGTAGGCTCGAGAGACCTGTCACTTGTGTAAAGGTGAGCGAGTGTGTATCAGCGCCTGTGTAGGAGGCAAATAGCCATGTGCAATAACCACCGACAAACCGGAGCGCCAAGACCGACCGTCCCGCAGGCACAGCATAGAAGTTAAAAGCTCTCACTATAGAAGTTAAAAGCTCTCACTGGACAGGACATTGGACTGTAAACAAATTGAGCTATGCGTGGCGTCCACAGTTCTGGTGGTCAACAATCATGGGGTGTTTTGCCAGTTGTATTTCCGAGTTCGATGTTAAAAAGTGTTTTTCTAATCATCGAACATATATTTATGTAAATACATGTATATATGTATTATATATATATATATATATAATATAATATGTATCTATAGTAAATATATGATGTATCATGTATATATGTATATATATTATATATATATATATATATATATATATATATATATATATATATATATATATGTATGTATGTTTACCATTAAATATATCTGTAAAGATCAAATTTACCATTTAAGATCAATTTATGTAATAAAAACTTGTTTTTTTAGAGTACAAGGAAATTTGAAATGTCTAGCTGGGCGGGAATCGAACTCAGGCATTCTGTTCACGGTGTTCGACGCAAACCGCTACACCACACCCATTTGGACATGTAATAAAAACACTGTACTCTCTTTTCTTTTAATTTTGAGGTTTAGGGTTCAAACCAAAGTGTGGCGAGACTTATACTCTTCGAAGTTAGGGAATAAAGGGGATTTTTGGGGTATGTCAGCTTTGATTTTTAACAAATTCAACGGAAGTTTACTCTCCTTCCTTGAATTGATTGAAAGAACAATTGTACAAATGAAGTTTACTCTCTTTCTTTGAATTGATTGAAAGAACAATTGTACAAATGAAGAAGCATAGTATGTATGGGACCTTCTTTATTTTAGAAACCAGGAGTTAAGATGGTCCGAAGGCAATAAAACAATGATGGCCCGAAGGCGAAAGGAGAGCTAGGTTTAAAGACAAGCGTAAGGCTCAATACATGACAATCACTTCTGTTTGTTTCAATCTTTCAAGTGTAATTGGAAAAATAGGTTGAGATCGAACTTACAACAAAAAACATAAGCTTGAATTAATTGAAAGTACAGTTTGAATAGAAGCTACTAACAATGAATAGTGTGTAAAGGTTTGTTAAGGAAAGAAACTAGAAAAGAAAAACCTTAAAATCAAATGAGGAGGCTGGTTTGAATTGATGAAGCACTACAACAATATGCAGAGCCTTTACTAGCCTTGAGAGTCCCCATCTAGAGTGCCCTAAGACCAATGAGAGGCATCCCCAAAGAGCACCATTTCATTTCCTCACAAGGATGAGGACATATCCAACTTATATAACCCATGAGGATTGAACTCTCACTCCAACCAATGGATGTGAAAACTCAAACATGTAAGTTGCACTCTTGAATTATTTTTCATATATATGTATTCACTTTTTTTTTTATTTACTCTCTTTTTTGCGCTTGAGATTTGAAAAAACAAGAGCAACGCACACCAAAAGGATGGCCTTTCTCTTCACCATTCAAAAGCTCATGAAGAGTCCATCTACAAATCTTGAATCTTGGATTTTCAATCTAGAGGCTCAAGATGTTATCACAATTTTTATTATATTATTCTGATGAATACAAGACTCATTGGTTGTTTGTCGATCTTCTACTATGTTGTTCAATTATTGAAGTATCCAGATCTGATATTAATCTACTTTGTTCTTCAACCATTGAAGTATCTAGATCTTAGTGTTTTTATTAAAATGTATCTAAAAATATGGGATATCTTAAGGGGCACACAATAGAAAATCCAAGTAGTAAGCTTGAATTCCAATCACAGTATGGTATTAATTTGTAGGTCATAAAAGTTCATGTATAGAATTAGGTCATAGAATTTCATGTATGGAATTAGGTCATAGATTTTCATGTATGGAATTAGGTCATAGAATTTCATGTATGGAATCGACAACTTGTAAAAACATTGATGCTACCCAAATCAAAGTTTAACGTGACTATGCCAACATTCTAATCTTAATGTTAATTCTTAGTTACTCTCTCCTTTCCAAACTAGAATTCTGAACCTCCTATGCCAAGGGATTTTTTGGTGTGTTTGAGGAACCATTGATCTATGCATCCATTCAAACCTTCTCACTAGTGAATTTTCCATTTTTTTAACAATATTATTTACACTAAACAATGTAAATTTGGCCTTTTTACTTTCATTGCCAAAAAAAAAACTTGAAAGCCAAGTATAGAGCCTTGATTGTCTCCAAGGTTGTAATCCTGCCCCTAAGGATCATCCTTAGGTCTCTCTTACTCTCCCCTTATAAAAAAATCCATAGGCCTTATCATTCTACTTAGTTTGTTTGGGTTTATAGTTTTTCTATAATGAGAAAGAATGTGTCTAATATTCCTCATGAGGAAAGATGCTTCGTCTTTAGAACTAAGGCCAACAATGTTTAAATATTCAAAATAATTTTCATGATTTTTCTCATACTTAAGAATTATAAGCTCAATGTAAACATGATTTCTCATCAAGTTAATAATCAAAAGTTCAAGAATAATCCCTAAGATTTTCCATCCTATCCCTACTATAGAAACTTTTGTTGAAGTGACCTTAGAGAAAAATAGTTATATGAAGAACAAAATTTATAATTCCAAGCACAAAGTGTGGTCTTCTTGAGCTATATGTGTCCACTCCTTAAACTTGGAAAGTGCATCTCTTTATGCTTTAGTGAATAAACCCACGTAGCTAGTGAAGCCATCTACTATCAAGAGGAAATAAATCGATCCACTTAGAGAAGGTGTATGCATAGGTCCACAAAGATCTGCATGGACTAATGCTAAGGGTTTAGATGAGGAAATGGATGCTTCTATAGAAAAAGGCATAATTGTTTGCTTAGCACATGCTTGACAATTCAATTCCACTTTGTGTGACCCTGGGTAAACCTTTGACAAGATGACTTAAAGAGATCTTTGTTAAGCAAGAGGTGTGTCCAAATTTGAAGAGCCACAAGTTAAAGCATGAATCTTTGTCCATGAAACTTGAAAGCTTGTAGAGACCTTTGTGTTCAAATCCTTGAGCTATGACTTCTTTGGATTTGTGATCGATGACTTGAACTTTGTTGTGATCGAATTGCACTGTCACATTGCACTTAGTAATGGCCTTCACTGAGAGAAGGCTTTTACAAAGGCTTGGTACATATAGAACATCTTTAAGTGACATTGTCTCGCCTTCTAAGTTTGTGACTTGAACTTTGCCTCTTCCCTGGATCTCAATGGACTTGTTATCTTCAAGAAAAACTTGGCCTTTGTGTTCTTAAAACTCATGAAAGTCATCTTTGTCATTCCACATGTGTGATGAAGCCCCACTATCAAAAATCCATTCTCTGCTAGGAGTGGATGCAACAAGTGCCTTGTGTTCAATGGTAAGAAAAAAGTCTTCACTTGAGCAGTGAGATTGATGCTCTGTCTTTGCAATAGACTTGGGTTTGTCCTTGTTCTTCTTCTTGAAGCAATACTTTTCTATGTGTCCAGGTTTGCCACAAAAGTTGCAAGTAAACATATTCTTTCCCTTGTCCTTAGACTTTTGAGTGCCTTTTTGAACTTTTTTCTTGTTGAACATAGCTTTGGCCTTCATAGTTGTTTCTTGAGTAGCTTTAGTCTTTTGCCTAGAGTCATGGAGAAGCAAAAGTCTTCTTACTTCTTCCCAAGTGAGTTATTGACCTCTGTTGTAAAGAGTGTTCACAAAAGTCTCATAGGACCTAGGAAGCTTGTTGAGCAGTCTAATGGCCATGTCTTCACTCGATATCTTTCATCCACAAAGTGCTAAATTTCTTTGATAATCTTCAAACTATGCTATCACTTTTGATGGTGTCTTGGGGAAAAAAGAAGGAGATTTATCTTCATAGTATCTCAAGCCTCTTTTGAAGTCTTAGAGGCAGAATGTGACCCTTTGTCAATTCATCACATGCTAGGAGAATTTGACCTAGTGCTCTTTTGTCTTTGACATTCCAAATATTCAAAGACTCTACATCTTTGACCTTATCTGGTTCAGGTTCAGACCCATCTACAAGTTCATGGAGAAGATTTGTGTACAAGTATGTATGCATGATATCGTTCCATAGAATATAGTTTTGGCCATCCAAGCATTCTTCCTTAGGCATAAACATGGGTGTAAAAGAAGGCAAATGCTTGGCATCGATGACAAACTTTCTTCTTTCTTGGACATTGTAAACTTGGGATTATCTGAAAGTTTGAACAATTGAAATCGTGCAAAAATAAGTGCCAAGTGTTGAAGAACACTTCCTTGACAAGAGAGGATGCGGAGAAGTGCTAAAAAGCACGTTCACCTATGTTGATATATTTAGGTAGTGATGTGTGTGAACACACTAGGACTGCCGGGGCACTTTTTTCCCTCTTTAGGAGGTTTTTTTCCCCCGGCTTGTATATACACCTATTGCCCTAATGGGCTACTTATCTTTGTACATTCTCTAGTAATACATTCAGTATTGTGTGTTTGTGCTCCAAGCTTCTTCTTCTTCCTTGTGTTGTTCGCGTGCTTTTGCAGACGTCTAACTCCAACAATTGGTATCAGAGCAGGTCGTCGCTTCATCTAGGGCGCCGTCGACACTCCTCCGTTTGCAGTCTCCGAATCGCACCAATTTTGGTGAGCATACTCAGCGTGTTTCCGAACGCACTATCGCAGTGCTTGTGCAGGCTATTTCGTCTTTTTGTGCCAAAGGTATATACCAGTTTCTGTTCGCCAATTTAAGAGTCTCGAAGTCTGCTATAGGTCTAGCAGAACTCGTCTGGGCAGTACTGTTCAACTTTTTGAGATATAGTCAATTTTCGGCATCAAGGTATTTTAGTCACCAGCCATGGCTGAAAGCAGTGATGTATTCCGTATGTTGGCTGTTGAGGATAAGTTGGATGGTACCAACTACCCATTATGGGCTTATATGATGCGACATGTTTTGGTTGCAAAAGGCTTGTGGAACATTGTGCAGGGTGTTGAAAGACGTCCTGTTACACCTGTAATGACAGGTACTGCAAATACAGGTGCTGGAGCTTATGAAGATGGTGTCGAAGATCATATTCCGTAGATTCCTGTTCGTGCTGCTGTTTCTATTGCACCTACTACAGAGCAAATTCGTTGGGATGGTAGAGATGCCCAGGCACATGCATTGATAGCTTTGTTTGTCAAACGTCCCATTATTCCTCATATTTGCTCTTGCAGAACAGCTAGGGATGCTTGGGATACACTTACCACATCGTACCAAGCTAGGAATGAGGCTCGTGTTGCTTACCTCCGAAAACAGTTGGAGAGTGAGCACATGAATGAAGGTGATTCTATGGACAGTTTCCTAACGAAGATCAAAGATTTGAAGGAACAATTGATTTTTGTTGATGAGGTTATACCAGATAGCTCACTTGTGCAGACCGTTCTGAATGGTCTTCCTGATTCATATCAGACTTTTGCTTCTACTCTTCGGTTGATGATGAAAGGCAATCCGAATGCCTTATCATTTGAGGAGTTAGTGCCTATTCTGTTGCAGGAAGATCAGTCCAGGCAGAACAGGTCCATTATGCGTGTTGCAAATCAAGCTATCCTAGCTAGTCAGAAGGGCAAAGGAAAATGGAGCTCTTCTACTAGTAAGTAGAAATTTGCAAATGCTGCACATTCGAAGAACCAGGATAAAGATGAGAAGAAATTAGAAAAGCAGAAATTGTTTTTGCAAGTACTGTAAAGGGAATGATCATATCATAAAGAACTGTCCAAAACTGGCTGCAAAAGAGGCAAAGAAAAAGGAGGTTGGAATGGTTGTTGCAGAAGCCTCTACACCAAAAACAGAGTCCCTAATCTTGTGCAGGAAGAAGAATGGGCGTTTACTACCGTTTGCAGTTTTGACCCATCTTCTCATGAGCAATGCATGTCTGCACTGGACTCAGATGTTTGGTACTTTGACAGTGGGGCGACCAAACATATTACCTCGCAGCGCAGTTTCTTCTCTTCACTCGAGCCTGCCCCTATAGGGAATACTGTCACATGCGGCAACAACTCCTCTTATCCTGTTATGGGAGTTGGTAAGATCATTCTGACTACTGCTGATGGTAGTTCTTTCACCTTGTTAGATGCTTTATTTGTGCTAGGGATCAAGAAGAATCTGTTATCAGTTTTTGCATTAGCCAAGATTGGCTTGGTTGTGAAATTTATTGATGACAGGTGTACAGTTCATGATCTATCAAATGGCGATGTGATTATTGCTTCTGGCATTTTATGTCATGGGTTGTATAAGCTCATAGACTATGAAAGATCTGTGAATGATTCAGCATGTGCAGTTCATGATTCTCAGGCTATGTCAGATGCAAAGCTTTGGCATGCACGCTTTGGTCATCTGAATTTTGTTAGTTTGCTACGCCTACAAAAATCTGAGATGGTGTCTTCTTTGCCCAAGCTTGAGGCACCTAGAAAACATGTATGTGAAGGCTGTATTTTGGGCAAAATGCAGCCTTCCTCCTTTCCAAAAGATGGTTCAGTTTGGGCTACACAGAAATTGCAGCTTGTACATAGTGATGTCTGTGGTCCTATGCAGACACCCTCTTTTGGGAATTACCTTTACTTCGTGACTTTGATTGATGATTTTTCTAGGCATGCATGGGTATATCCACTCAAAGCAAAGTCCGAAGCGTTCATGTGCTTTAAACAGTTTTTAGTTTTGGCTGAAAATCTGTCAGCATGTAAAATGGGCACCCTCCGTTCTGATCGAGGGGGGGAATATATGTCTTCTAATTTTAATGCATTTCTGGCTGAACGTGGGATAAAACACCAGTGTACAGTGCCGTATACACCTCAACAGAATGGAGTTGCTGAACGAAAGAACATGTCACTCATGGAGATGGCGAGGTGCATGGTCAAGAGTCAGGCTTTACCACATAGTTTCTGGCTTGAGGCTGTCATGTGTACAGCATATGTACTGAACAGGTGTCCCACTAAAGCGCTGCAGTCTATCACTCCATATGAGGCTTGGCATGACCGGAAGCCATCTGTTGCTCATCTACGTGTTTTTGGTTGTTTGGCATATGCATTAGTGCCTGAACAACATCGCAGAAAATTGGATGATAAGGCAGTAAAATGTATTTTTGTTGGGCACAGTTTTGAAAGTAAAGGCTATCGTCTGTATCATCCACAGACTAAACGCATTCTGGTTAGCTGTGATGTTGTCTTTGTGGAAGATGCTATTCAGCCATTGCTTTCATGTACTAAGGAGACATCTGTTAGCTCTAAAGACATGTATGATACGTTGATGCCTCTTTTTACAGGTGGATAGTCTAGTGCTGGTCCTAATGAGGCAACTTGTCAGCCTTTGCAGGTTTCATATGATGATGCAGATCATTCTATCTCTGATGCAGATTTACATGATGCACTTGTTGATGAGAGAGCTGATATTGAGCAGGCAAAAACTATGCCAAAATGGCTGGTGCAGACTTTGCGTGACAACAAATTAGATGCACCTTTGTCATATCGTACTCGTTCAGGCTCTCATAGTGCCTCCTTTGCATCAGATTGCTATGCTATGGCTACGTCTAGTCTCTGTGATGAGAATGAGCCTGTTTCTTTTGATGAAGCACAAAATTCAGAAAATTGGATGGCTGCCATGCAATCTGAATATGATGCTATAATGAAGAATGGTACATGGTCTTTATGTGACTTGCCTCTTGGCAAGAAGGCCATTGGCACTAAGTGGGTATACAAGCTGAAGCATAAACCTGATGGTACAATTGACAGGTATAAGGCTAGGCTTGTTGCAAAAGGTTATGCGCAGGAAAGAGGCATTGATTTTGATGAGACCTTTGCACCTACATGCAGTATGACTACTGTTCGGAGCATTTGTGCACTTGTAGCCCATCATGGTTGGAATGTACATCAGTTGGACATTAAAACAACATTTTTGAATGGTGACTTGCATGAAGAAGTGTATGTTTTTCAACCCCATGGCTTTGTGCAGAAAGGGCATGAAAACCAGGTGTGCAGGTTAAAGAAGGCATTATATGGTTTAAAGCAAGCACCATGTGCTTGGTATGAGAAGATACATGCCTATCTGGTTGCACATGGTTTTGTGAATAGTCCAACTAAAAGCACCTTATATGTTAAGCGTGCTAATGATGTGCTTCTGATCATTGTTGTCTATGTTGATGACATGCTGCTCGCTGGTCCTATTGAGAAGCATATTGCTGATTGTTGCTATGACACTTGTGTGTCCACCAGTGGTTTTTGCTTCATCCTTGGTAGCTCATGTATATCTTGGTTGAGCAAGAAGCAGCCTACTGTGGCCACTTCCAGCTGTGAGGCTGAGTATAGGGCAGCTTTCACAGCGACTGTTGAGTGTGTGTGGCTCAGATGCCTTATGGCTGATTTGGGTGTTGGCCAGTCTTCTCCCACCACCATCTTCACTAACAGTCAGAGCGCATTGGCAGTTGCAAGGAAGCCTGTGTTCCATGCTCGCACTAAGCACATTTAGGTGCATTATCACTATGTCAGAGAGAGGTTCTCTGTTGGGGACATCAGCTTGGGCATATGTGCCCATGAAGGAGAACATTGCAGACCTTTTCACGAAGGCTCTGCCTAGGGAGAAGTTTGAAGCTTTCCGCAAAGCTTTGGGCTTACTTCCTTTTGTGGAGTGATTTCCACATAGCTTGGCACTTCCTTATACATGAGTGCAAGCTCCTTGTTCACCGCATCACTCCCAGGGGGGATTTGTTGATATATTTAGGTAGTGATGTGTGTGAACACACTAGGACTGTCGGGGCACTTTTTTCCCTCTTTAGGAGGTTTTTTTCCCTCGGCTTGTATATACGCCTATTGCCCTAATGGGCTATTATCTTTGTACATTCTCTAGTAATACATTCAGTATTGTGTGTTTGTGCTCCAAGCTTCTTCTTCTTCCTTGTGTTGTTCACGTGCTTCTGCAGACGTCTAACTCCAACAACCTATGCCTTCAAGTGGGAAAATGGCATTTTTAAAGTGTTTAAGAACACAGGCCAAAGAAACATAGTGTGCAAAAAAAACCCCGATAATATCCGCAAAATTGTTGGAAAAATGGAAGGCTTAGAGTATCCTCAGTACCAAAATGGAAACTCTTTTCAAAGGGGGCTTAGAATAGCCCTACACTTTTGACAATTTGGAGAGGGGGGGCTTAGTGTTGCCCTCGAATGCACACCAAGTCCTTTAGAGGAATGAAGACAAGGAAACAGAAGGAAGAAGTAAAGAAAACATGCCCCAAAATTTTCAATAAATGGATAATTTTCTTTTCCTAAAATCCCTTGTAGAATCTCAAGAAGCTTTGTAAATATGCTAGAGGAATCCTCTAGATGCATGATCCCTCAAGAATGTAACATTACTCTTTTAGATTAGTAGGAACTTGGTGATTTATAGAGAAGGTGTCGGTCTCTTATGTTAAAGGAAAAAATTTAGGGCACATGTATATAAGTCACCCGTGACTTTTTTGTACGGAATTTTGCCATTGTGAAGAAATAGCCTGGAGAATCTCGAATTTGCTTCTTCTTGTTTGTGCAACTTCTTCTTCTTGAGCTTGCATGTGTGTTTGAGGCATGGAATGTGCATCTAGGAGTGTTATCTACCCCTTCCCCATCTCTTTTTCACTATTTTGGTGTGTGTGTGTGTGTATATGAAGCATAAGAAGCATAGAGCCAAGAGTTGGTGTTTCACATCAATTTATTTTTTGTCATAACATGAAGCAGAGAGTCCAATCGAGTTGAAAGTATGATCATTGGATGCGTCTATTTGAGAGCAATTAAATGAACCCATTGTTGACTATATTTGGGTACTAGGGTTGAGAGAAATCACTTGATTAGTATACTGCTGCACCAAGTATTAGGATACATGCCAATGTGTAAGAGGTCTCGTGTGAGGTAGATTTAGCATAGTTTGCATGCTTTGATTGTCCCTTACCTATATTAAATATCACGTGTGCACATGTCTTCATACATTTGATGGGGTTAAACTCAAAAATTGATAATTTAATAAGTGTATCAATGCCACCACTATATGCATTTGCTTGGTGTAGAGATTTAGTCTCTTTCATTGCAAGTCCCTAAGACATTGAGGGATTAGGTACACACATTTTTGACACCATTGTTGGGGAGGTCTGCTTCAATCAAGGTGCCTATGTGATGGTTAAAGTGTAGTTGTGAAGGTACTGAGCATGAAGAAGTGATTTCAGTAGGTTGGCAAGTCAAAAATCCTCTTGCACTTGTTACTTCATACACTTTTTGTGTGTGTGTGACAAGTTTTTAGTGAGTCTCAGGCGAGTCAGAGACCAAAAAACCAAAAATTTACCACATTCCAATCACTTGTGTTCTTTCAAGTATTGTGGAGAGTGTGAGATGATCTGTATTGCGGGTCTTGTATCGCTAAGAAATCTGGGTTTAGCAAGCAAATAACACCAAAAACTTGAAGAGATTATCTTTGAGGTGAGCACTACACTGTGGAAAAACCAGATTTGTGTTTGATCACTCACATAGGGTAACATGACACCCGTCAAGTATCGTGAGATGCGAATAGGGAGAAATCGAAAGAATTTTCTAGCTATAGACACATAGGGTGACAACGAGAGCACATATAACATACAGTCTAGGTTAGTTCATCCACTACTGTAGAGAACATATGGATACCCACCGAGAGAGCAAGGTAGGGAGGCTCCAAGATATGCTCCATATCCATGAACGCCCATGATTCCAAGTCCGTATGAGTATCAAACATATAATCAACATCAACGCGTGCTAGGATAACAACCCCCACATCCACAAAATGTAGTACTTGTCAAATACGCACACCCTGAAGAAAATTTGGAGAGAGCTATAGTGCCTATGTTACATTTGATGAGTGTAAAAAATTTAAATCAAGGCTATGAAGAGGGTTATGGAGATTACTACTCCTATGATCAAAATATCATAGAATATGAATCTTCTTATGAACAACAGTACTACGAGCATGACAGTTATGGGAACACATATGGAAATAAATACACCAACCTCATGTATACAACTCCTAGAGCTCAAGCTCTTGAAAGACCTATAGAAAGACCACCTGCCCCTAGAGGACCCATGTTATAGATGTGGAAGAGATCTTTTTATTAGGGAATGTATTATGCCTTACCACCCACCACCCCCTAGAGTCTAGGAAGGGTATTGCAATGACTGTGGGAAAGAACACTTTTTCAGAGGTTGCCCCAAGAACCCATCCAAAACATCACCCAGTCCTCATATCAATGCAATTGAGGTAATAGTGTATGCCCCATCTATCATAGAAGCTGAGCTAGAAGAAGCCCTTCAGGCCACTCACACCTACATGGAAGGACAAGTGAACCTCACAGTTCAAGGTCATCATTACAAGCTATTGAGTGAGGCCAAAGGGAAGCAAGAAATAGACAAAAGACTTTCCAAAATCAATCTTTATAAGGATGGCCTAGAGAACTCAAGTGCGTGCTCAAGATCAAATGGAAAAGATGATCAATCAACCTTGAATGCTGATCTAAATACTGATGTTAATGATGACGGATGTTGGGAAGAATTAGATCAATTAGTGGATCAATAAGAAGTGATCAGTGAGCCCCAAAGAATGAGAGAATGCACAGAATTAGAAGAAGGTACAAGGACTCATAGACCAGCCAACACTCATACGATTCAAATCAATGATTCAACAAAGTTATGAATTTGAGAAATCACCTGTGAGGAAACAATAACTTTCATTCATCTTAAAGAAGAAGTTCAATAGGAGACTGAAATGAGGACCAAAGAGCCTATCATGCTGATAGGGTTATTGTAGAGCCATCACCCTTAGATGTGCACCATGAAGGAAGTAGTTCTAAAGAAGCTCCAAGAAAAGAGGCTGAACTGACAATTCCGTTAGAAATTTGGTAGCCATTCAATGAGACAATGCACACTCATAAAGTTAAAGATGTGCTAATTGGGGAGACTCCAATCATACCTCAAACTTGCTGGAGTTAGACGTCTACGAAAGCACACAAACAACACAAGGAAGAAGAAGAAGCTTGGAGCACAACACACAATACTGAATGTATTACCACTAGAATGTACAAAGATAAGTAATCTATTAGGGCAATAGGTGTATATACAAGCCGAGGCGAAAAAACCTCCTAAAGAGGGAAAGAAGTGCCCCGACGGTCCTAGTGTGTTCACACACATCACTACCTAAATATATCAACAAAACTTGGTTGAATGTGGATTGGGCAAAACTAAAACCAGTATCACATGATTCAAAGTGCCATGGACACCCAACAACAACTCGTGGAAGCAGATAAAGAATATAAGCAAGTACATATAGAGAAAAACTAGTTCAAAACACTAAGCAAAAATATTTTGGATCATGTACTAAAGACCCAACAAGAGCTTGAAAAGACAAAACAAGATTTAACAATAGCAATTGAGACTATCAGCACAGAGCAATTGGAAAATGCCACCTTAAAGAGTCAAAATGAGGAGTTGAAGTATGACCATGAGAAAGTGTAGAAAGACAATATAGAACTACGAAAAACATACATTCAATGTAAGGCTGAGAAAGCATGGCTATTGACTAGAAGCAAGATCTTGGAGACACATATAAAAGGATTTATGGATGATGCTGATTCACTTTGGCAGAAAAATAAGGAATCAATGACATCCCTATTATTGAATGAGCCAATTGAGGCTCCATACCATTGAATGAAGAGATCCAACGCCTCAAAAATCAGTTAGATGGATATGCAAATCAGTTAAAGGCACAACAAATGCTGCTTACACAATGGGAGTTGAAGTATGCTCAAGACACAATGGAATTAAGAAGAAAATGGAGAGAACCAGTGGATAGATACACATAACAATGCCAACAAGATGTCGATAAGCTTAAATAACTATGTGAAAGAAAAATTAGAGTCAAAGAGGAGCTCAAAGAAGTCTTGAAAAAGAGCAATGATAAAGATCAAGTCATTGCAAAATTACAACCTCAACGAACAAAGATGCAGAGTGACAAAACAACTCAACTGATGAACATGTTGACACTAGTAGTGAAAGGCACAACTCTTACTACTAAAGAGACCGAGGTCTGTTCTTTTTCTCCCCCCATTGTTCCATCACCAATGAGAGATCAACAAGAGGTAGCTATTGATGCCATTCCAATGCCGTACACTGTAGAGCTAGATCAGAGAGAATGAGCACTACTAGTGTCTCACTTGACATAGAATTTTGAAGATGCAATTGTACAAGTAATGAAGGAAGCTAAAATAAAGGGCAACTATCTGGATAAAATAATAAAGCATTTTAATGTAACTTATGGCATCCTAAAAGAACAAACTCACATGTATATCAAGAAAATGACCCAAAAGTATCCAGACTAGGAGTGAACTTCAATGCTACAAATTTCAATTATACTCAAGAAAAATTTGAAACAGGTGATCTTATCTAGAGGAGATTTTTTTTGGAAAAGAATCCTACATTGCAGGTGCATTGGAAAGAGGCACCATACTTATTACAAGTTGATCCGTCTTTTTTCCTCGTGCCAAGGCATTGCCCATGGCTATAATTTTGGGAAGATCAAAAGATTGGTAAAATCAATAAACAATGGCTCAATTTTCCCTTATTACATAGGCCGCCCCATAACTATTTTCCAATCAAAGAACACATGATTAGAACGATCGAGTTTTGGCTCTCACGACATGCTCATGTCCTCGATCTCATGATCAAGCTAACAAATAAAGTACTCAACATGATACTCAGTGTTTTGAAAGTGTTTAATGTTAAAAATAAAGAAGTAAGCTCGTATATATTTTTGCAAAAAGGATTTTCTTCAAGTAGAAGGAAAATACAAAAATGAAAAATAGAAGCATTTACTTTAGCAAGTAGTGGAGGCCAAAAGAAAATCATTCAAAAGAGAATCAAATCCAAAAACTGAACTGTAAGAGGAGTGGCTGTCCAAAGTAGTGGAGAAATGATGGAGAAAAGCTCTCAAACTCATCATGAGAGTTTTTGGTCACTTGGCTATAAAAGAAGCAAGGGAGGACACTCAAGTATAGAGGAAGAAGGCGTGGAAGCCCCCTTGTAGCTACTTCATTTGTTTTGAGTCATTTCGTTCAGTTCACTCTCATAGAGTATGTCCAACCGCACACCCATTTCTGAGTAGTCTACTTGTGAGAGCCATATCTCTCAACATATGTATCCAATTTTAGTGTTTAAACATTCGTTGGAAAGCTTATCTCAATTAATTCCTTTGTCTAGAACAGTTTTATGAAATTCTTTATGGTCTATGAGTTATTCAGGTTTTAGTGAAGTCCCATTTTTAGCCTAACTGAGTGGATAGGTAGTCTGTTTTGAATCAAATAGTTTCCAACTCAAATCTACTCCAAATTGAGCGTTTGATATCTCATTTGAAAGCTCTAGGTGTTTAGTTTGAGTGACCAAAGTTTCAAGTTCATTGGATATTTCAATTGGTACCAGTTTTCATTTGAAGGTTCTGCTGTTGGGAAGAGTCTTGATCCTGAGAAGGTCTTCTACACTTTCCGCTGCGATTAGGAGAGGAATTCTCCAACAATTGGTATCAGAGCCTTGGAGTTTGAAGAGGCAAAGCATTGGAACTGAACTGAAGCAAAGGGAAAGCTACAAATCAAGGGGGAGCTTCGTGAATTCAAGAGAGAGCGCCACAACATACTTGAGGTAAACTTCAATCTTGGAAGTTTTCAATGGTATTTAGGACAACAAGTTGAGAAGTTAGACAAAGACAATTTTCAGTCTTGGAGGTATAGAATGATAAATTACCTTAAAGGTAAAGGTTTATGGAGTTTATTTAGTGGAGATGATCCACAACCGGTGGACCTTGAAGATCCCAACATTACTCCGGCACAAAGGAGACAATTTGCTGATTGGGAAGAGAGGAATCGAAGGGTGATGTTCCTCATCTCACAAGTTATTTCTAACACTATGATTGGTCATGTGCAAAGCTTAGAAACAGCCAAAGAAGTTTGGGAAGCATTGGAGAAGGTGTATGCTACCTCAACAAGGTCTCGGAGGATGCAACTCAAGAACGAGCTCAACAACATGAAGAAAAGCTCAAACCAAAGCATTAGTGAGTATACATTGAGGATTAAGGAGCTTTGAGATCAGCTAGCATCAGTTGGATGCACGATAGAAGAGGAAGACATCGTCCAAACAGCCCTCAATGGCTTGAGGAGTGAAGAAAAGTGGAAGCCCCTCATCACAAACATCCTTTATAGAGATCCTCTACCAACATTCGATGAGATTATACCAAATCTTGTGGCTGAAGAGGTTGCTCAACAAGGAGAAGGCAACAAAGGTAAGGACATCCATAGTCAAATGTTATATGCAGGACGAGGTAGAGGAAGGAACTCAAGAGGAGGCTCGAGAGGAAGAGGAAGAAGCTACAACAACACAAACTTCCGCCAAAACAACGCGGAGGACAACAAGGCCAACTCAAATGACAACACACATGGAAGAGGTCGAGGAAGAAATAGAGGAAGAGGTCGAGGTTCATACAATCCTCACAAAGGTATAGCATGTTATCATTGTGGTAAACTAGGACATTATGCAAATGATTGTTGGCAAAGGAATGGAAGGCTGAATGGAGGCAACCAAAGGAGCCAAAATAACTATGCGAGTACATCAAGTGAAGGAGACAAGCAAACCATGCTTGCCATGAAGCATGACTACAACAACTCAAGAAGTGATGACCAAAAATGGTTCATAGATTCAGGTTGCAGCAACCATATGACATGCCAAGGAGATTTATTCACAAAGCTACAAGCTCCAAGTGGAAAAGGATGTGTGGAGACCGGCGATGAAACTCAACATGCAATTGAGCATGTTGGAGATATCAAGCTTGGAGATAGAAAGGTATTGGCTGATGTTCTTCATGTTCCTACAATTGCAAAGAATTTGATTTCAGTAGGACAAATGGTAGAGAAAGGATATCATGTTATCTTCAATGAAAAAGGCTGCTTTATAAAGAATCCAAAAGAAGGATTCAAGGTCATTGCTCAAGGAAGGATGTTCACTTTGGACATTCAACAACCACATGGAAAGGTGATGTATATTCAGTTTGGAAACAAGAGGATTGCTGAAATCGATTTGTGGCACAAAAGGTTTGGACATATCAACATTCCCAAGCTCAAGGACATGAGCAACCATGAAGTGGTAAGAGGTCTTCCAAGATTCAATGATGTTGGACTACATGAGTTTTGTGAAGCATGCCAACTAGGAAAGCAAACTCGACAACCATTCAAGAAAAGCAACTATGTGGCAAGGAATGTTCTCGACTTGATACACACGGATGTATGGGGACCATCACAACAACCATCAGTGGCTGGTAATAGATATTTTGTCACTTTTATCGATGATCATTCAAGAAAAGTATGAATGTTTTGCATAAAACAAAAATTAGATGTGTTCTCCATGTTCAAGCGATTTAAAGCACAGGTAGAAAAGGAAACAGGACGCTACATAAAGACCTTGAGGTCCAATGGAGGAGGAGAATATTTCTCCAAAGAATTTTCATATTTTCTTTTTGAAAATGGCATCAAGAGACAATTTACATGTAGGTACACACCTCAACAAAATGGAATAACTGAAAGGAAAAATCGACATATCACAGAAGTTGCAAGATGCATGCTCAACGAGATGAAGATGCCACTAAACTATTGGGCTGAAGCAACTAGTACGGCCATTTATTTGATGAACAAGTGCACAACGGTTGGAGTGCATAATCTAACTCCCGAGGAGGTTTATTCCGGTAAGAAGCCTGACCTTACACATCTCAAAGTTTTTGGATGTGTGTGTTATGTTCACATCCCTCAAGAACTAAGGACAAAGATGGAGGCAAAGTCTGAAAAATGTATTTTTATTGGATATTCATCGGAGCAAAAGGGATATAGGTGCTACAATCCGGTGACAAAGGAGCTACGAGTCTCACGAGATGTGGTATTTGATGAGCTAAGACCATGGTTTGGAGACAAAGGGAAAGAGAAGATTCTTGAAGAAGATTGCAAAGCTGATGGAGGTACTGTCCAAGAAGAATTTCAGCAAACAAGTACTCAAATGTCAGGTCCAGAAGCTTCTATATCACTTGGAGAAAGCTCAACATGGAAGGGGAGGCTAAGGAGTCATTCCTCATCACCAACATCAGCTTATGAAAGGTCTAAAGCTGAAAGTGCTGCCCAAAATAGTGATTCAAATGCAAGTGAAGAAGAGTATGAAGAGGTGATCACACCAAAGGTAAAGTTGAACCGGTTGAAGAAGCAATGTTCAAAAGGAAATGAAAGGAGGTCTTCAAGAGCAAGGTATCCAATTGAAAGGCTGAGCTATGATAGTTTTATTGCAAAGCATTTTGCATATATGACACAGGTGGTCAAAGACAAAGAATCGGATGCATATGAAGAAGCATGTACACAAAAAGAATGGCAAGAAGCTATGCAAGAAGAGATGAAAGCTCTCAAGGACAATCACACATGGGAGCTATTTCCAAAGGCTGAAGGTATGAAGATTGTTCCAAATAAATGGGTGTTTAAAATAAAGAGAAATGTTGATAGTTCTCTAGTAAGGCATAAAACTAGATTAGTAGCAAAAGGATTCAAGCAAACTCACAGCATCGATTATGAAGAAACTTTCAGCCCAGTTGCAAAGATAGGAACAATTAGAACCTTGATTGCAGTGAGTGCAGCAAGGAGATGGCCATTGTACCAACTTGACATAAAAAATGCTTTTCTCAATGGTGAACTTCAAGAAGAGGTATACATGAGTCAACCGATTGGATTTGAAGACAAAAAGCATCCAAATTTTGTTTGTAGATTGAAGAAAGCTTTGTATGGGCTGAAGCAAGCACCACGTGCTTGGAATCAAAGATTGGTCGAGTACCTCACAAGGTGTGGCTATAGTCCAAGTAATGCAGATCCCTCTCGCTACATGAAGAAAGAAGAAGGCAAGCAGGTATATATTTGCATATACATTGATGATCTCATCATAACAGGAAGTAATGTTACAGGAATACAAGAGATCAAAAGGAAACTCGGTAAGGAGTTTAAAATTTCAGATCTCAGTGAGCTAAAATACTTTTTAGGCATTGAGATAGTCTATGGGAAAGATGGCATTTACTTGATGCAAAGAAAGTACCTATTGGATGTTCTTTTCAGATTTGAAATGAGTGAATGCAAACCACTCACTCAACCTATGGACACAAATTTGAAGCTATGCTCAAATGATGGAGAGAAGTTACATGATGTAACTACATACAGGAGTATTATAGGTTCATTGATCTATGCTACGATCACAAGACCAGATTTGTGTTATATTGTTGGAGTTCTTTCTCAATTTATGCAAGCTCCAACAAGTGAACATTTAAATTCAGCCAAACGAGTGCTAAGATATGTGAAGCACACAATCAATCATGCTTTGTTTTATAGATATGATGAAGAATTGCAGGTAAAAGGCTTAGTGATGCTGATTGGGCTGGTTCGAAGGAAGATAGAAGATCCACTTCAGGTTATGTGTTCATGATAGGAAGCAAACCTATCATATGGAGCTCAAAGAAGCAACCTACTGTTGCACTATCATCTACAGAAGCTGAATATAGAGGTTTAGCCTTTGCAACTTGTGAAGCTATGTGGATTAAGAAGCTCTTGGCTGATCTTGATGTGCAGGTGGAGACCATTCCAATTTATGGTGACAACATGTCAAGCATTCACTTGACAAACAATCCAATGTTTCATGCACGAAGCAAGCACATAGAAGTGCATTATCATTATGTTCAAGAAAAAGTTTCGAGCAAAGATGTGGATATAAAGTTCATTGGAACTAATGACCAGGTTGCAGACATGCTTACAAAGTCCCTAGATGCTTCTAAGCTCTAGAGGTTCAAGGACGACATCAACTTGTAGGATATGGCTGAAGGTGCAAGCTCACATGTGAGCTTGAGGGGGAGTGTTAAAAATAAAGAAGTAAGCTCATATATATTTTTGCAAAAAGGATTTTCTTCAAGTAGAAGGAAAATACAAAAATGAAAAATAGAAGCATTTACTTCAGCAAGTAGCGGAGGCCAAAAGAGAATCATTCAAAAGAGAATCAAATCCAAAAACTGAATTGTAAGAGGAGTGGCTGTCCAAAGTAGTGGAGAAATGATGGAGAAGAGCTCTCGAACTCATCATGAGAGTTTTTGGTCACTTGGCTATAAAAGAAGTAAGGGAGGACACTCAAGTATAGAGGAAGAAGGCGTGGAAGCCCCCTTGTAGCTACTTCATTTGTTTTGAGTCATTTCGTTCAGTTCACTCTCATAGAGTATGTCCAGCCGCACATCCATTTCTGGGTAGTCTACTTGTGAGAGCCATATCTCTCAACATATGTATCCAATTTTAGTGCTTAAACATTCGTTGGAAAGCTTATCTTGAGTACTTCCTCTATCTAGAACATTTTTATGAAATCCTTTATGGTCTATGAGTTATTCAGGTTTTAGTGAAGTCCAGATTTCAGCCTAACTGAGTGGATAGGTAGTCTGTTTTGAATCAAATAGTTGCCAACTCAAATCTACTCCAAATTGAGTGTTTGATATCTCATTTGAGGTGTCTAGTTTGAGTGACCAAAGTTTCAAGTTCATTGGATATTTCATTTGGTACCAGTTTTCATTTGAAGGTTCTGCTGTTGGGAAGAGTCTTGATCCTGAGAAGGTCTTCTACACTTTCCGCTGCGATTAGGAGAGGAATTCTCCAACATTTAAGCATGTAGAATACACATTTTTGAACTTCATTGGCATCAACCAAGGCAAGATGCCTTGATTTTTTATCTTTCTGTCTCACCAAGCTGCTTAACTATGATTTTCTATTACTTGCACCTAACTTTCTTAGCAAGCCCTTATTTACAAATGTTTGAAGAAGCATTTTCTATAGGCTTTTTTGAAATGATTCAGAAATATTTTTGAAGATCTCATAAAATTTGAATGCTCAAATTGTAGCTTATGAACTAAGCTTTTTTGCGGATCATTGCCAAGCTCCCCACAATGGAGTTAAGTCTGAGCAATGGAAGCAGTTCATGATCTAAGAAGCTAACTTCATCAATGGAACTGAACACAAAGTCTACCAAACCTACACAAGTTGCCAACCAAAGCCTGTTGCGGACGACAAAGTTCAAGAGGAGGGACATGTGGAGAGAGAAATCAGGAAAAGAAAAAGAAGAAGGAAATTGAAGAAAAATAAAATGATTCATTAAATTGTTACCCTCTATCGAGAGCCTCGTAGGGGCTCGAATCATGCTAAAACAAGACATAGGATAAAAGAATACAACATGTCCCAAAGGGTGGATGTAAACAAAGAAAAACAAAAAAGACCTTTGAAGCACCACCCTCCAAAAGACAGATGCAAGCCTAGCCACTGGGTGTGTGCATGGCAAACAAGGATAAGGCAACAACCCTAGTTTATGAATGTAAGGAATACCAAGGGAAGATGGAAGCATTGTACTGAGGCTCGGATTGCATCTTGAGTGCTTCCTCGACCATTGGTAGCATGCAGTTAAAAGAAATATGCACAGGGAATCAGAGCATCAGATCAGAGAGGAACAAGTTGCAAAGGGGCGATGAGGGCAACAAACCTAAATTGCCATATGTATCCCAGGTTTTGCCACTTGTTGCATGTGAGGAAATCCCATAGAAGCCTATCAAGAGATGACAGAGACTAAGAGGGGGAGAGTGTTGTAGAGGACTAAAGACAAGGAAGCAGAAGGAAGAAGTAAAGAAAAGCATGCCCCAAAATTTTCAATAAATGGCTAATTTTCTTTTCCTAAAATCCCTTGAAAAATCTCAAGAAGCTTTGTAATTGCACTTAAGGAATCCTCTAGATGCATTATCCCTGAAGAATGTAACATTACTCCTCTACATTAGTAGGAACTTAGTGACTTATAGAGAAAGTTTCGATCTCTTATGTGAAAGGACCAAATTTAGGGCACATGTATGTAAGTCACTTGTGACTCTTTTGTAAGGACTTTTGCCATTGTGAAGAACTAACTTGGAGAATTTAGAGTTTGCTTCTCTTTGAACGTGTATCTTCTTCTCATTGAGCTTGTATGTGTGTCTGAGGCATGGAATGTGTGTCTAGAGGTGTTGTCTACCCTTCCCCATCTCTTTTTGCTATTTTGGTGTATGTGTGTGTGTGTGAAGCATTGCAAGCGTAGAAGCAAGAGTATGTATCACTTGGCACTTTGTTTTTTGTCCATAGCGTGAAGCACATAGGTCCAATCAAGTTGAAAGTGCCATTGGATGCATCTCTTCGAGAGCTTGGAAACAAGCTAGTATT
This sequence comes from Ceratopteris richardii, assembly GCA_020310875.1. Taxonomy (NCBI): domain Eukaryota; kingdom Viridiplantae; phylum Streptophyta; class Polypodiopsida; order Polypodiales; family Pteridaceae; genus Ceratopteris; species Ceratopteris richardii. The sequence goes on along the minus strand of MU260200.1, from coordinate 124,587 downwards.
GACTATATTCGGGCACTAGAGCTGAGAGAAGTCACTCAATTAGTATCTATTGGTGCGCCAAGTATCGCAATACATGCTAGTCTGTAAGAGGTGTCATGTGAGGTAGAATTAGCCTAATTTGCATGCATTACTTGTCGCTTACCTACATAAACTATCACATGTGCACATGTCTTCATTGACTTTATGGGGTTAAACTGACAGATTGAGAACTTAATGAGTGTATCAATGCCACCACTATATGCACTTGCTTGATGATAGAGATTTAGTCTCTTTCATGGCAAGTCCTTAAGAAGTTGTGAGCTTAGGTACACACCAAGGTAGGCTCAGAGTAGGCTTACAAATTAGAGAGAGCTCGTGGGTGGGTTAGACTAGCCCCCAACCCACAAATGCACACACTCTCAATACTCTCTCATATTTTGAAGTTACAAAGGGAGGGCACTTAATGCCAAATAGTGCCAAATAATGTGTGTGAAATTGGAGGGCAAAGACCCTTGGAAGAATACAAAGTAACCTTTTCAAGATTGCCAAATTTAGTGCCAAAATTAAGGATGGAGTACCCTTTACAAAGAAGAGAATAACTCTAGGTAAAGGCTACTTGAATATAGCAAATAAATTTCTTAGTGCCCTTGAGGGAGAGGGCTAAAATCCTTTGGAAAGTGCAAATAGTAGGCAATGAATGTCTATTTAGCAAGGCCAATACAGAGGTTTAATGAATGGAGGATTAATGTTCGAAATTTGAAGAGGCAAGGATGCACTTCAATTGAATAAACTAGTAGCATTATACTTCATGAAGCATTCAATAACGGTTAAAATACTCAATGCTTTGTGTATACATGGAGCTAAAAATCCATGATGAAGTGCTCTAGGTGCAAGTTTGAATCTCTTCTTTCACCATCATAAAAAAGAATAAAAATTTAAGGTTACTGACGTCATTGATGATGTCAAACACATTCGGATATAGACCATGACAATTGATAGGATCCTCGCTCGTGGTAAAATTTGTCAACAAGACTCTCTATAGTCGGTTGGAGGAGATACATTAGAGTGCATGGGGAGGAACATGTAAGTCCCTTGATCTGTTCTTTGCTTGAACCTAAGCTCTAGAGATAAGTTTCGTGCTACATCTCCTTGTATAGAAAAGTTTCCGGTTCTATCGGAGAAGGTAAATCAGCAGGACCTTATTTTGGACCAAATATAATGCTTCAGCTTTGCAAGTACCCCAAATGATGTAGTTAGACATTGATATGATAGAGTATAAGCACATAGCTTGTTTGAAAGAGAATCGCTTGATTAATCGTGTGACGAGGAGAAAAAAAAAGGAGACCTCACGCTTTCTCTCTCTAATCGTGGAGAGAAGTTGACGGGTCCCCTTTTATTTATGTAATCAAGAATAGACTATGGAGAGCCCAACACACCTGTCATCTCTTTCTCAGTTTCCTATGAGAGTGCCCTTATGCTTCTAGGCTGATTTACAAACATGGTACACCAAATGGTATGCATAATCACTGCCTGCATGAAACTTGTTCTTCTTTCATTCTAGCACGGAACACATAGAACTCAGTGATGTGGATGATAAATAAATGTGTACACACAATAAATGCAATAAGGTTAGGACCATTCAAATTGAGATATTCACAAAAGCGTTTATAAACACTTCCAAAATCTGAGATGCATGTGACTAGCTCAACAAAATGCCATGTTGCATGATAAAATAGTCTCCAAATAGAAATTGCAATAGTGAAAGAACCACTTAATAATGCCATAAAGAGGGCGGGAGTGTGGGAAAATGGGGCTCATAGGTTAACAAACTAATGAAGAAGAAGGGTGGAAGGGTGGGAAAATTGGAAAAATGAGGCTGTGAAGAGTAAAAATTTGAAGTATTTTGATGGCAATGCACCACAATGTGCTCTCCTTCTGGAGAGCTCCATGATGATATCCTTGGAGTAGAAAATTGAGCTCCAAGCACCGCACACGGTACTCTGCAGAGAGCCTACAAAATACGCAGGAAAAAAACAATACACATGGAGCACGAACACATACTTCTTAGGTGTTACAAATGCGGTCAAACATACAATCTGTAGTTGACTAGGCCACTATATGTTTTATTAAAGAACATATACAAAGAAGTGTTCGGTGGCCATTTGGCCTTTCACATGGACACTAATGGTAACAATCTCCCACTAAAGGCCAATATGGCCAAAGTAGCTATGGGAGAAAAATAAAGAATGATAAAGAATACCCGAGTGTAAGTATATAAACTATACCTCCCACCTGATGGGCATGTTACACAATATATAGGTGAATGTGTAAGATCATGAATCAAGTAACCCCCATCAAGTGACAACAGTGTCGAAAGCTATCTTGTGGTAGAGCTTTAGTCAAAGCATCTACAACATTATCTCCAGTGTGAACCTTCTCAAGAATTATGCACTCAATGGCTAAACAATCTCTAATGAAGGGATACCTCACCTCAATGTGTTTGGTCTTTCCATGATAGACTAGATTCTTAGCCAAAGCAATGACACTCTAATTATCACTAAGCAAACGAGGTACATTCTGAGGTAAACCCATATCACAAGCAAGACGAGAAAGCCACAATGCTTCCTTCATGCCTTAGTTGGTGCAACATACTTTGCTTCTATGGTGGAAAAAACTATACATTCTTGAAGACAATCTCCAAGAAATAGCACCCCCAGTAAAATAAAAAATGTACCATGATGTAGACTTTTACGATTGTCTACACAACCAACATAGTTAGAATCTGTGTAACCAATAATGGATGCTTTCCCTCTACCTAAGCAAACACTTTTCCTTAGTGCCACTCAGATATCTCAAAATCATCTTGACCACTTCCCAATGTTTCTTGCCAGGATTAGACTTATATTTGCTCACAACTCCCACTGCAAATGCAATGTCTGGTCTCGAAGCTACCATAGCATACATGAGACTACCAATAGTAGATTGATAGGGAATTTTGGTCATGAATTCCTTTTCCTCATCTGATTTGGCGTAATAATCCTTGCTCAATTTGAGATATGTGGGTAAAGGTGTACTCAATGCCTTTCCACCCTACATACTAAACCTGTGAAGTACTTTGGATATGTACTCACTTTGAGACAAGTATATGCATCTTTTACTCCTATCATGAGTAATGCGCATGCCAAGAATATGTTTGGCATCCCCCAAATCCTTCATATCAAATGTCTGACTCCACTTCTTTTTGAGAATTGACAAGTCATAAGAGGACTTCCCAGCAATCAACATATCATCGACATAAAGTATTAAGCATATCAAGCTGCCATCTGAGCATCTCTTTGTGTAGAGACAATGATCCTCATTGCTTCGAGAATAGCCATGAGACTTCATAAAAACATCAAACTTTTGGTACCATTGTCTAGGGGTCTGTTTAAGTCCATACAAGCTCTTCTTGAGCTTACAAACTAGACTTTCTTTGCCAGGAACTACATAACCCTCTGGTCGTTCCATATAGATCTCATCTATAAGATCTCCATGTAAGAAAGCACTTTTTGCATCCATTTGGACTAGCTCTAAGTCCTCCATTGCAACGAATCAAAGCAACATGCGCAAGGTAGTCATCTTGACCACTGGAGAGAAGATTTCCTTGAAATCAACACCATGTTGTTGCTTAAAACCCTTTGCAACAAGTCGTGCTTTATACTTTGGAGAAGCATTATCTGATGTGAATTTAAGCTTATATACCCATTTACATGGTAAAGCTTTCCTACCCTTTGGAAAAGGTACTAAATCCCAAGTACCATTCTTGTGAATAGAATCCAACTCACTCTTCATGGCACGCTCCCACTTAACATGATCCTCTATCTGCATAGCCTCTTTGTAGCAAGAAGGCTCACCGACATCTATTAGCATAACAAAATCTAAACCTGGAATATATCTATCAGGTGGATGTGAGACACGTGTAGAGTGTCTCAATGGTTGCTAAATAGGAACATGTGTAGACTGATCTGATCGGATATTCTCTTTAATGTCCCTATGTGCAACACTTTTATGCATGCTTACTAGAGGACTAGTATCCTCAAACACTACTCTTCTCACATCAACCTCCTTAATGGGTTGTTTATGCATCTTAGACTCATTGAAGATGACATCACTACTTTTGATCACTAATTGTGTTTTAGGATCCCATAGAGGATATCCAAATTATCCTTCTCAACCATATCCAAGAAAAATGCATTTCTTTGACTTATGGTCCAATTTTTATCTAAGATTCTTGGGTATATGAACATATGCTTCACGCCCAAAAACTCCAAGATGATCATAATATGGTGGCTTGCTTGTCCATAACTCTTGTGTCACTTTCATGCCTTTGGCAATACTAGGTGAAAGGTTAATTACATGAACGGCTATCCATACTGCTTCTGCCCAAAAGCCGTGTGAAAGGTTTGCATGAGCATCATAGAGACTACTCTATCTTGAATAGTTCTATTCATCCTTTTTGCTACACCATTCTGTACTGGGGTATAAGGAGTTGTAAAATCTCTACTAATTCCTCTAGATTGGTAGAAAAGGCTAAATTCATGTGAGGTATACTCACCCCCATTATCTGAACGTAAAGCTTTGAGCTTAGTTCCTTTTTGAGTCTCAACTGAAGCAAGTCACTTTATGAAAGTAGGGAAAACCTCATCCTTCGATTTGATAGGATATACCCAAAATTTTCTAGTAGCATCATCTGTGAAAGTGACAAAGTAAAGAGAACCACCTAATGACCTTGTGGGCATAGGACCACACACATCTGTATGAATAAGATCTAAAGGCGAAATAGAAGAGTCAATGTGCATTCTATGCACATTTTTGGTTTGCTTTCCATATTGACAATGCTCACAAAATGAAATATTAGAGAAAAATAACACAGGTAAGTAGCCAGAACGAGAAAGATTTTCCATTCCACTATGAGATATATGGCCCAAACAGCCATGCCAAATACACGCTATAGTCTGTTCAGTAACAGCTAACAAGTGTTCTTTCTGTGATACAAATTAAGGATAAAGTGAGCCAACTTTGCTTCCTTTTGCAATAACCATATTGCCCTTTGATATGCAAAAGGACAAAGCATAGAAGACCACCTTGTAACCAAGGTCATCAAGTTGACCAACTGACATCAAACTGTGTGATAATTGAGGTACATGGTGTACATTATGCATAGTAAATTTTGAACCATCAATGAAATGCATAGCCACATTTCCAATCCCCACAACGTCACACTGGTAAGAGTCACCAAGTCTCATGGTACCAAGAGACTTTGGGGCATAATTAGAGAACCATTATCTATGTGGTGTCACATGGAAAGAAGCACCAGAATCTAGCCGCCATGTGTGGGAAAGAGACTCAGCCATAGGAGCCTCAGTTGGCATAGTACTATCAAGTTTCAACACATCAACATCATCAAAAATAACATTAATTTCTTCAATCTTCACAGACGACATAGATGGTGCAAGTAATTATTTAACATGCCCATCAACATTCTGTCCTTTACTTTTAGCATTCATTAATGCATAATAGTATTTCTTCATATGTCCTTTCTTATGACAATAATGGCATTCGATATCCCTCTTCCTTGATTTAATTCTACTCTTGTTCCATTGACCATTATTTTCCTTGTTCTTGCTCTTGGGATGTTGTTGATTCTTTCCTTGGTAAGAATCACAAACATTATATGCATCTCCACTCTAAGTGCCAACCATAGATTTTCTACAAATCTCCTAGACTAGAGCATGAGAGAGGGATAGAGAGAGTTCACAAATATACCAAAAAGTAGTGGGGGTGTGCCAACATAATAGAAAGTTATGGATGGATTACTCCATAGAGTCCAATAACGGATCATGTTGGTAGTCTAGAGCATGCATCTTTGATAGGCATTTTTTGGCTTTATAGAGACCATTATGTGTTAAGATAGGCATTATTATATATATATTAACAAAGGAAAAAATTCTTTGTACGTTGACGAGTCAACCATCATGGCCAACCAATTCCATAATGGCCAACCAATTCCATAATGGAGCATTTGTGCACTTGCAGCCCATCATGGTTGAAATGTATATCAGTTGGACATTAAAACAACATTTCTGAATGGTGTCTTGCATGAAGAAGTGTATGTTTTTCAGCCCCGTGGCTTTGTGTCGAAAGGGCATGAAAACCAGGTGTGCAGGTTAAAGAAGGCATTATATGGTTTAAAGCAAGCACCACGTGCTTGGTATGAGAAGATACATGCCTATCTGGTTGCACATTGTTTTGTGAATAGTCCAACTGAAAGCACCTTATATGTTAAGCGTGCTAATGATGTGCTTCTGATCATTGTTGTCTATGTTGATGACATGCTGCTCACTGGTCCTATTGAGAAGCATATTGCTCATTTCAAGGCTGATTTGCATGCCTCATTTGAGATGTCTAATTTGGGGCATTTGCATCACTATTTGGGCATTCAGTTTATGCAAGTTGATGGTGGAATGGCTTTGTGTCAAACAAAATATATTGACACATTATTGCAGCATTTTGGCCTTGAAGACTGTAAGCCTATTGCCACTCCTATGGAGACAAGTTTACGATTGAGTCTTCATGATGCTAGAGATGCATTTGATGTTGTTCTCTATCAGCAGGCTATTCGATGCTTGATTTACTTATGCATTACTCGGCAAGATATTCAGTTTGTTGTCTCACAGATAAGCAGGTTTATGCATTGCCCAAGAGTCACGCTGTGGAGGTGATCGCAATCCGGGTGGATCGGGTCCGGTCGTGGCACACACAGGGTGTATGAAGCTAATGAATGTTGGAAGCTTTAAGGACATGAAAGTGAAATTAATGTTGAGTATGGAGAAGAGAGAGATGTTGAAATGATTATGGGAATAGGAATGTAGGAGTGCAAGTTAGATTTATGAACATGAATGATAAGAATGAAAGAGAACCATACATACGAATGAAATTTGGAAGGAAGAATGGTCCATTGAAGGAGCTTCTTAAACACTTCCTAATTCCAATCCATATGCATAGTCTTCTTTGGATGATATGTATGCATGACGAGAATAGATGGAACCCTTACACATAAACCAGTTTCGAAAGGAAGAATGGTCCAATATTGGAGCTTCTTATACACTTTCAGAAACTAATCAATATGTATGGGTATGTATGGATTATATGCATGCAAGTGAATTATGATGATAGAGTTTACTCACAAGCTCAAAGAAACATCCTCACTGGTTCAACGCAATACTGCGGAGCCTTCTCACACATAGAAGAAATAGAAGACATGTAAAAATACTTAAGAGACTGAGAGAGGAGACAAGAGACAAGAGACAAGTGACATGAATTAAAAGGATTTGAATTAAGTTACATGTAAAATATCGTCGTGGTACGTCATGCTAAGCAGTCTACTGATCAAAGGTGGTTCCGACCCTCAAACCATGACAGTTCAACCGAATGTCACACGTAAGAAGGTGAGTTCCACTCCAGTGACCCTATGTCTGTCTAGGCTCGTAGCGTCTAACTAAAGAAGTCTAAGACTCATTAAAATCAGCTCTAACTCACTCACACACTCCACCGAGGGTGAGTCAAGATAGAGATGCTGGTTTCAAGAGCCTATCCTAGATTGGAGTTCTAACTTAAATTTGAAACTAGGTTCTATACTCATACTAGCTCACCTTGGATCCTCACTCGCTCAACCGAGGGTGATCGTCTCAAGGAAACCGTAAGCTAGCATGAGCCCTATGGATGCCTAACAATGATGCTCTAGGAGTTTGGAGGGGGGTTTATATAGTTTTTTGAATGAATTTGGGCCCTTGGATCTAGAGAAATCAACTCTCAACTCTAGGATCACTACTTTCGATTACAACCATTTGATTAATCAAATCAATGGCTTGGAATTGTTCTTTCTATCAAATCTAGTGTAAAGGAGTGAAATTTAGGCGCCCTCATTCTCCACCATTGGATCTGGGGATGATCTGGACCGTCGGATCAGTGCTGACATCAATTCGGATAAGATAAGCCACTATTTTTGGAGAAAAGCTGCATTATTGATCTTTGATTGTAAAAAATTATCTTCTTTTATGGAAAAACTCGTGGATCCTCCTTGCTTTAAGCATAAGTGCATCTCCACCCTTGAATATGAGCTCATCTTGATCGTACAACATGGCTCAATCAGCTTTCGCCATGTGGTGGCCCTTCAACCCTTCAATTTGCTTAAACTAGAAAACTGCGGTGATCCTGAAAACTGGACTTTGTGCTCTTTGACCCTCCAAAAAGACTTTGATGAAGATGAAACTTTGTAGGACTATGTTTCCAAAGATCTCCTTCAGGAATATGCAGGAAGAACTCCCATCTGAATCTCCCTTGTACAAGTTTGACTACATTTGGAAGCTTGCAAGGTGGCATTAAGGTGTCTAGGAAGCTCTGATAGCCTTGAGAATTTGTACAAATATGTAGCCACATATGATCTTTATACATGCCAAACCATATGGCTAACATAATTTTCTATACAAGAATTTGTAGGGTCAAACTAGAAAAATTACATTTTTACAAAATGAACATAGCATATCAATGTGCTACAAAATCCATTTTCTGCTGAAATTTGGGCTATAGATTGCCTTTGACAATCTTTACAAGTATATGGATTTTCATTTAATTTGGTGACAATGAAATTTTTGCCCTAATTTCCCAACTTTGACCAGCTTTGACCGCTACCATGGACTTTCTTGATTTCTTTGAAACTTTGTATGTGACCTTCCTTTGACATCCTTGATGCATCCTAGACTTCTCGGGGAATTTCGGCTACCTTCACCAAATATGTTTTTTGTAGGCCTTCACAAGTGAGAGAGGAGAGCAAATCTCGACGACATTCGCCCCCACTAAACCTGCGATTCCTCTGGAAGCGCCACTTTAGCATCTGTGAAAAACAAAATGTTCCAGGCATCAAATTCTTTTATAGGCAACATAAGAAAGATGGAAGGAAAATTTATTATATGCATGAATAAGTAGGTAACGTGACATGAAGCAAAATTTGCATGAAAGAAATAATTGAAACAGGAAACATGAATATGCATGAACAAATAGGCAACATATATGCAAATGAACAAACAACATTGGCAAAAAGAAAAAAAAACAAGCATCAATATGAAGTGGAAGTGGATGTATTGAGTCGTTTTAAGCATCAGTTCCTCTCATCTTGAAGAAAATTTTGTACCTTTTTCATAAAGCAATCTACCTTAAATATGATTATAAACAAAGATTTAGGATTTTCAAGAGACATCTTTCATCTTTAGCTTATTTTAGATCAACTCCTTTCCTACATAAATATGAATATGCTCTTTCTCTAATAACATGCAAGGAAATCTAACTAAACTCCACTAATGCATAAATCTGCTTATATAGCCCATGATTTATTCTACTATGCCTCTTTATCCTCCTTTGGCTTGCTCTTTTTTTTTTTTTTTTTCGATGATGATGATGATTCGGCAACTTTATGGTTACGATCACTTTTTTGGGGTGGAATAAAGTGTGAACTTCTTGGTAACATGTAGCTTTTTTTTTTTTTTTTTTTTTTGACGAGGAAAAATTAAACCCCGATACAAGGTACAACCATTTTTGATGACGGAGAACAGTCGTTTAAACTCCGATACAAGTGCTGTGAGATGGACTAAGCATGTAGAAACATGCAATAGCAGGAGCTAGGATTTCAACAATTATGCTTTCGATACACGATACATATGCATGTTTATATATGAAAGTCTTGTCACCAAAATAAACCTCCAAATCTACATGCCCTATCTTTCCACAATCCTAGATTATAAACAATTTCTTGGTAGATGAGTTACTACTTAAGATACAATTTTACACAAGTAGAGAAATCATCATTTGCCCCTTTTTTGACTCAAGTGATGTGGATATGCAATGCAATGCAAAGACTGAAAAAAAACATGCATGAAACAAGCATGGAAAAAAAATAGAATGAACTTGGAAAAAAAAAAAAAAAAACAAAGCAACATGAACTTGAAAATTAATGATGTTTTTTTTTTTTTTTTTTTTAAACAACATGGCTACTCCTGTTTATGAATCGGCCTCATCGTTGTCATCTTCTTCAATGTCCTCATCCAAAATGTACTCGTCATTATCACGCTTCTTGAATAACTTTATCCTTTTACTTGCAATCAAAGCTTTTAGTGCAACACCATTTAATTCACAAAGAGCATACATACCATTGTTGTTGACTTTTGATACTATGTATGGTCCAAACCACCGTTGAGTGAGCTTTTTGCGTGCATCATATTGAGAGTCGAATGTACTATCATAAATGAGCACCCAATCTCCTACTTCAATTGGCTTAGGACGCAATCGATGAGTTTTATCAAAATAATGCTTGTTCTTCATTCTAGATTCTCTTAATTTTTCAACAGCATCATCAAGTCTTAATTTACCTTGTTCTAACTGTTTAATATGCAAATTCAAAAAATCATCAGTAGACATGTTTTCAGACCAAGGCAAATTTGACCATGCAGAAATATGAGACTGAATTGGAAACAATGGTTTTTGACAGTACATGAGTTCAGGAGGCATATATCCAGTAGTACGTGTGCATGTCATTCTATCTGCCCAAAGTGCAAAAGGTAAGAATTTAGGCCATTGTTTGATATCACCATTACATGCTTTAGATATGGCTTTCACAATAGGTGGATGCCCTCTCTCTATTTTACCATTGGCCTCTGGATTATATGCAGTAGTGAGAGACAAACGAATACCGTGACGCTCAAAGAACTCTTTAGCTTCTCTCGCATTTAACTCTCCACGATCGGCAACTACTTTCTCTATGTACCCAAAGTGACTTATGACATCTTCAAGCAAGAATTTGCAAACATTGTAAGTGGTCTTAGATCGTAATGCACGTCCCTCTACATGATTAGTTAAATCTTCTCTTGCAAGTACAATGTAACGCATTTTGTCAATACCTTTAGGCATAGTTACAAGATCTACTACCCACTTGTAGTGAATACAAGGTGGATAAGTAGGATGCAACAGATCTCTATGTTTGACTGATGAATGAAGTTGACAAGTAGAACATGTAGAAACATAGCTACTAATGTCAACATACATCCTAGGCCAATAATAGGTACTTCTAATTTTTTCATATGTTCCAAAAAATCCTTTATGACCTGCCCATAATGTCTCATGCATTTCCTTCATTACTTGCAACTGAAGACCTCTCTTTCCTAGGACTTGTTGTGGATTCTTAACCTTACCCTTAGCATGTCTCCAAAGATAACCATTACATAGGAAAAAGTTATAAGCTCGTTTCCTAATGTTACGGAATCTATTTGTAGTCCAGCTAGGTAATGGTTGTAGTGTACTGAGATACTTTCCTATGTCTCTCCATTCATCTTCGTACTCAGACTCATGAAATTGCTCATACTCATATATATGTGGAACATAGTCAATTAAGTTCACATTCTTTGTTAGATCACTTTCAAGATCATCATCAAATCTAGCTCTCGATAACATATCAGCAACTGAGTTTGACTTACCTGAAATATGAACTAACTCAGGATTTATGAACTTAATATATGAGATCCATCTAAGCATGGCTATATCAGGAGATGAACAATTGGCTATCATTCCAATGAGAGGCAAACAATCAGTCTCAACTTTGATATTTGCACCAATGAAATATTCTTTGTCTGTTTTCAAAGCTGTTACCATACCCCATAGTTCTTGTTTGATTTGTGGATATTTTCGTTGTGTTTCATGTAGAGTTTTGGCACCAAACCTAATTGCATATCTATTCCCTTCACTATCATCTTGAATTATGACCCAACCTATACCAATAGGACTAGTATCAACAGTCAATATAATAGGTTTGTTAGCAGAATAGTCTACACGCTTAAGGATGGGAGCTTTAAGCAATAATTTCTTCAATTTACGCATAGCTTGAGTGTGTTTGTCAGTCCAAATAAATTTTCGTTTCTTCCTCAACAAGTCATAAAGACAATCAGCAACATGAGCAAAGTGAGGGATCCAAATAACATAAAAGATGCAAGCACCAAGAAATCTACGTACCTCACTCACGTTGTTACATGTTTCAGAAATCTTGCTAATGGCATCAACTTTTTGTGGGTATGGCTTTCGACCATAATGGCCACATAAATGTCCAACAATAAGTACCTCGTTGACACCAAAAACAGATTTCTCTATGGAAAATGTGAGACCTACCTCTTCAAATCGTTGAAATATTCTTTCACAATCAGAGATATGGTCAAGAACAAATTTACGACATCCCGATGAATCTAAAGTAATGTCCTTTACACGTTCCTCACTCCCTTTAATTGGAATATCATCAATGAATGGCATAGTTATATGAGGGATAAAGTCATGTAAGACCATATTCATAGCACTCATCATATGAGCCACAGAATTAGTCGCTCCTTGAGGTAAAGTACACATTCGCACTAAGCCTAAAGGAGTTTTCATTGTGGTTATGTCACGACTGTCGATTGCTAACTGGAATTGGTCATATCCAGAATATAAATCACCCATTGAATAGATAGAATGTCCTGAAAATGATTCAGCAAACTCATCTACAATGGGTCCTGTTCCTACATTCCTTATGGTGACTTTATTGACGGGTTGGAGATCTTGAATAAAACGTAGTTTCCCATTCTTTTTAGGCAGAGTGAACCATCTGTTTGAGTAAGGTGCAAAAGATGGCTCTAAAATTCTCATGTTTATCTTCTCCTTAAGTAGTTTCATTAGCTCAGGTAAGTGAGCCTTTGGAACAGGTATAGGACGAAGATTCCATGGAATATGTGGAATAGTAAAGATTATCATGGGTGCAACTAGCTTAGGATCTACACAACCAATCTCATGAGGATACATAGTAAAGGCTTTTCCATGGCTACGTATGACTCTCTCAAATTTATCTCTCTCTACTGGCAAAAGAAAGTCATCATCTCTACCAATTTTCACATGTTTGATTGTCTCATCCGTGAATTTATGTCCTATGTTTTTCTTATCCCGAAGAATTGGATCATTTTTCACATCAATAATTTTTTCATTACTTCCTTGAGGTAATGGTTGAGCTATGGGTTTGATTTTTTTGTCTACAGTTTTGTACTTTGTTTCAACTAAGGCATCATGTGTTTGGATAAATTTTGAGCACTTGTCAACATTGAGAGCATACTCTTGGATTAGAGCATACTCATCAAGGGAAGAAAGAAGAATAATATGGGAATTAGAATTTTGTTGAAGACATAACTCTAACTCCTCAAGAGTAGAGAAACAATGAGATGTTTCAATCACATGCTCAATGTTCTCATCATGTTCCATGATTTTGTTGTTTTTATAATTTTTTTGGGTTTTTTGGATAAAAGACTTGGACAATTGACTCTTATGAAGAAAATCTAATCTAGAATGTGGAAAACAAAGTGACAAACTATTGAACAGGTTGGTTGGCTGCGAGATGTCAAACCAATATCCACTGTTGTCCCGCTCAACAATGGATTCTATCCGAAATTTTGATCATATGTAGCTCCAAACATGAATCGAGGTGCACAATCACTACAAGCATGCTCATGACCCTGAGTAACAATAGGTTTCTTTCTAATTGACAATCGATTCCTAGGATGATTCACTCCTACTGTCATGACTTGAAGTGATTGCATTCCATCCTTAGACTTGAATCTAGCATAGGTAGACCCATCATCCATGGCTTTAGTTTCCATACGACTCTCACAAATAAAGGGTTGACCTAAGAGAACTTCATAGGAGCAATTATCTTGAATAAAAAAGTGAAACTCTTCTGTGATTCCTCCTATGGATATGGGCACACTAGCACAAGCTCCATACAGGGTACCTACACCATTATCTGCAATTCTCATACGCCATCCACAATCTTTATCTATGGGCCATCAAAACTTATCATAGACTTCTCTTGAAATCACATTGATTTCAGAGCCAGAATCTACTAATGCATTTACAGTGATAGTGTTCTTATCATTTCCTATTTTAACATGCATCTCTGATGTACCTCTAGACCAAAATGTTCTTTTAAAGTGACTTTCAGGATTGTTTTCATGATTTTCATGGTCAGGTTGAATAGGTCCTAAGAAATTTTTATTAACATTTACTTCATCATCATCAAAGTCCTCTTCATCAGATTCATCAAAGTTTAAGGCTTCATTCATAGCTTGATCTTGATCTAGAGAATCTTGCATCTCAGTATCTAGATTAAGCAGAAACCTCTTCCTTTTAATTAGGCCGATAAAGTTATCTTTAAAAACAGGCTTTGCAATAGAGAAAACTTGTTCTAAAGACATAGTCACTTGACTCTTAAGCAAAATGTTATCTAAAATCTCCATAGGATCTATTTTTCTCTCAATTTCTGAAATCAAGATGGCTTTAGGTTTTCTCTTTGGTTTCTTTTGTTTTTGCTCAGGGTCTTGTTTTTGTTCATGTTCTCGTGTTTGGTCTTCAGTTTGTTTTGATTGTTCTTGTTTATCCAAAGGCTTTGGTTCTGTTTTTCTTTGCTTTGTCTTCTTCCCTTTTTGTTTCTCCTCTTGTTTTTGTTCATTGGGTTGTGCTTCTTGTTTTTTATCTTTGGATTGTGATGTTTCTCCCTGCTCTATGATTGTTTCTATTCCCTCTGAGGTTTGTTTTCGTGTTACTCTTCTTTCACTAGGCTCAGCTTCATCTCTTTTTCGTTTTTCTTCTACATTGGATATGTGAGAAATAAGAGATTGATCTTCTATTGGTGACTCCCAAGCCGTTATTCTCCTAATCTCATCCCGTGCTCTTACTAAAGCCTCTATAGAAAAATCACCTTCCTTTGTGGGTTTACTTGATTCCACTTGTTCATCAAGAGCTTCTAGTTTCACTCCTCTAGTTCCTACATCCGTTATGGTTATATTTTCATAATGTTTTTTCATTCCTCCCTTACCATAATTTCCTTGCAAAGGTAGCCTAGATCGATAGTCACAGATTTTCTTATCTATGTCTATTACTAGTCGTTGCTCCTTAGCAGCCTTCAATAATTCACAATCTCTTAAAAAGTGCTCTAACGAATCACACCAAGGACACCTACGAGGGCCACGCACAAAACCATTTTGATTTTGAGGATTTTGATTAACTTGTGGTGGGAAATTTTGAAATTGAGGATTTTGTTGATAAGGTATTGCTTGAACAGGATAATTAGGATTTTGAAAAGGCAATTGATGTATTTGAGGAGCTTGGGGAGCAACCTGTGGTACTTGAGGTGCAAGAGGAGCTTCCATATTATACGGTTGATGATTTTGAAAATTTTGATTTTGAGGATTTTGAAAAGCTATTTGAGAAGCTTGAGGATACATGTTTTGATACATTTGATGATTTTTCACATGAGGATGAGGATTTTGCATTGAAGGATTATGCATTGGAGGAACTTGATATGCTTGAGTAGGAGATACTTGTGGATTTTGATTGGTAGCTATAAGATGTTGATTAGGCTCTTGAAAAGTCATTGGGTTCATTTGATTTTGGAAAGCTTTGGTGTAATTAGATTGTAAAGCATCTATAGTCTTGGCCAAATTGGATTGTGTAGCAATAAGACTTTCCATTTGCTTAGTGAGAATTTCCACTTGAGATTGTTCAACTACACTTTTATTTGGCTCTACTTTAAAACCTTGAGTAGGCTCCATCATTTGAGGAATAGGAGTAGAGTCAAAAAGCATAGCATGGGATTGTTCTCTAACTTGCTCCTTAGTTTGTGGAAGGCTAGCTTGAGGAAGACTAGTTTGCTCATAAAGCATGGATTGCCTTTGATGTCTATGGGCTACAGCCTCTACTACTTTACGCACTTTTTGCCAATTGTCAGTAAGACCATAGCGCTTATCTGGTTCTTCTAATCGCCGTTCAACTTCCCTACGAGTTTCAGGATGAAGAAGCTTAAGAAAATTGATCACAAGATCAGGTTCCAAAGTTATCTTATCCTCATCAGGAAGTTGTTCATAGCATCTAATATACTCATTTTGTAAGTGAGTAATAGAGCTACTAGGCTTTGGAGAATTGACCCATCATAAGAATCCATCCCGATTATGTTGGCTATAATCTTCAAGATAGAATTCTTTGAGCATCTCCTTTCTAAAATCACTCCAAGGAAGACTATCATATTGAGTGACACGGTTTATGATAGAGCTATCAACAATTCGTTCAAAGAATGATATCAAAAGATCTTCGGGAAGACCAAAAATCATAGCTTGCTCTTCAAACAAATCTAAGTAGCTTGTGATGTTGATGCCATTGAATTTTCCCTTCTCTCTCAACATAGAAGAGACTATTCTTTGGCCTTGTTTCTCAACAATAAGGGATTTGAATCCTTCCTCCATCTTATGTGAATAAGCAAGTGATGCACGATGCTCTAGATCTCTCACAAATGCGTTTACTTCACGACGAAGATGTGCGCGATACTGTGAGAAATCCAATGCAACACTCAAGACTGAGGATGATGATATGATGAGGATGAAAAATATGAAACAAAGGATATGGATCACAACCTCCCAACAAGATCAGAAGCAAATGCCATGAAGCGTTTCACGTCGGGTTCAAATGTGGAGGTGATCGCAATCCGGGTGGATCGGGTCCGGTCGTGGCACACACAGGGTGTATGAAGTTAATGAATGTTGGAAGCTTTAAGGACATGAAAGTGAAATTAATGTTGAGTATGGAGAAGAGAGAGATGTTGAAATGATTATGGGAATAGGAATGTAGGAGTGCAAGTTAGATTTATGAACATGAATGATAAGAATGAAAGAGAACCATACATACGAATGAAATTTGGAAGGAAGAATGGTCCATTGAAGGAGCTTCTTAAACACTTCCTAATTCCAATCCATATGCATAGTCTTCTTTGGATGATATGTATGCATGACGAGAATAGATGGAACCCTTACACATAAACTAGTTTCGAAAGGAAGAATGGTCCAATATTGGAGCTTCTTATACACTTTCAGAAACTAATCAATATGTATGGGTATGTATGGATTATATGCATGCAAGTGAATTATGATGATAGAGTTTACTCACAAGCTCAAAGAAACATCCTCACTGGTTCAACGCAATACTGCGGAGCCTTCTCACACATAGAAGAAATAGAAGACATGTAAAAATACTTAAGAGACTGAGAGAGGAGACAAGACACAAGTGACAAGTGACATGAATTAAAAGGATTTGAATTAAGTTACATGTAAAATATCGTCGTGGTACGTCATGCTAAGCAGTCTACTGATCAAAGGTGGTTCCGACCCTCAAACCATGACAGTTCAACCGAATGTCACACGTAAGAAGGTGAGTTCCACTCCAGTGACCCTATGTCTGTCTAGGCTCGTAACGTCTAACTAAAGAAGTCTAAGACTCATTAAAATCAGCTCTAACTCACTCACACGCTCCACCGAGGGTGAGTCAAGATAGAGATGCTGGTTTCAAGAGCCTATCCTAGATTGGAGTTCTAACTTAAATTTGAAACTAGGTTCTATACTCATACTAGCTCACCTTGGATCCTCACTCGCTCAACCGAGGGTGATCGTCTCAAGGAAACCGTAAGCTAGCATGAGCCCTATGGATGCCTAACAATGATGCTCTAGGAGTTTGGAGGGGGGTTTATATAGTTTTTTGAATGAATTTGGGCCCTTGGATCTAGAGAAATCAACTCTCAACTCTAGGATCACTACTTTCGATTACAACCATTTGATTAATCAAATCAATGGCTTGGAATTGTTCTTTCTATCAAATCTAGTGTAAAGGAGTGAAATTTAGGCGCCCTCATTCTCCACCATTGGATCTGGGGATGATCTGGACCGTCGGATCAGTGCTGACATCAATTCGGATAAGATAAGCCACTATTTTTGGAGAAACTTTGCATTATTGATCTTTAACTGTCAACAAAGTCTTCTTTTATGGAAAAAATTCGTGGATCCTCCTTCCTTAATGCTTTAGTGCATCTCCACCCTTGAATAGGAGCTCATCTTGACCGTACACCATGGTTCAATCATATTTTGACATGTGGCAACCCTTCAAGCCTTCAATTTTCTTATTCTAGAAAACTGCGATGACCTTGAAAACTGGACTTTGTGCTCTTTGAGCCTCCAAAAAGACTTTGATGAAGATGAAACTTTGTAGGACTATGTTTCCAAAGATCTCCTTCAGGAATATGCAGGAAAAACTCCCATCTGAATCTCCCTTGTACAAGTTTGACTACATTTGGAAGCTTGCAAGGTGGCATTAAGGTATCTAGGAAGCTCTGATAGCCTTGAAAATTTGTACAAATATGTAACCACATATGATATTTATACATGCCAAACCATATGGCTAACATAATTTTCTATACAAGAATTTGTAGGGTCAAACTAGAAAAATTATATTTTTACAAAATGAACATAGCATATCAATGTGCTACAAAATCCATTTTCTGCTGAAATTTGGGCTATAGACTGCCTTTGACAATCTTTACAAGTATATGGATTTTCATTTAATTTGGTGACAATGAAATTTTTGCCCTAATTTCCCAACTTTGACCAGCTTTGACCGCTACCATGGACTTTCTTGATTTCTTTGAAACTTTGTATGTGACCTTCCTTTGACATCCTTGATGCATCCTAGACTTCTCGGGGAATTTCGGCTACCTTCACCAAATATGTTTTTTGTAGGCCTTCACAAGTGAGAGAGGAGAGCAAATCTCGACGACAACGCATTGGAAGGCGGTTAAGCGCATCTTTTGCTACTTGAGTGGTACTCAGCTACTTGGGTTGTTTTATCCCAAGGGGGGATCACTACCGCCAGATTTGCATGCTTTTTCTGACTCAGATTGGGCTGGTTGCTATGACACTCGTGTGTCCACCAGTGGTTTTTGCTTCATGCTTGGTAGCTCATGTATATCTTGGTTGAGCAAGAAGCAGCCTACTAAGGCCACTTCCAGTTGTGAGGCTGAGTATAGGCAACTTTCACAGCGACTGTTGAGTGTGTGTGGCTCAGACGCCTTATGGCTGATTTGGGTGTTGGCTAGTCTTCTGCCACCACCATCTTCACTGACAGTCAGAGCGCATTGGCAGTTGCAAGGAACCCTGTGTTCCATGCTGGCACTAAGCACATTGAGGTGCATTATCACTATGTCAGAGAGAGGTTCTCTACTGGGGAGATCAGCTTGGCATATGTGCCCACGCAGGAGAACATTGCAGACCTTTTCACGAAGGCTCTGCCTAGGGAGAAGTTTGAAGCTTTCCGCAAAGCTTTGGGCTTACTTCCTTTTGTGGAGTGATTTCCACATAGCTTGGCACTTCCTTATACATGAGTGCCAGCTCCTTGTTCACCACATCACTCCCAGGGCGGATTTGTTGATATATTTAGGTAGTGATGTGTGTTAACACACTAGGACTGCCGGGGCAATTTTTTCCCTCTTTAAGAGGTTTTTTTCCCCCGGCTTGTATATACACCTATTGCCCTAATGGGCTACTTATCTTTGTACATTCTCTAGTAATACATTTAGTATTGTGTGTTTGTGCTCCAAGGTTCTTCTTCTTCCTTGTGTTGTTCGCGTGCTTTTGCAAACGTCTAACTCCAACAACCTATGCCTTCAAGTGGGAAAATGGCATTTTTAAAGTGTTTAAGAACACATGCCAAAGACACGTAGTGTGCAAAAAAAACCACGATAATATCCGCAAAATTGTTGGAAAAATGGAACTTAGGCTTAGAGTATCCTCAGTACCAAAATGGAAACCCTTTTCAAAGGGGGCTTAGAATAGCCCTACACTTTTGACAATTTGGAGAGAGGGGGGCTTAGAGTTGCCCTCGAATGCACACCAAGTCCTCCAGAGGAATGAAGACAAGGAAACAGAAGGAAAAAGTAAAGAAAACATGCCCCAAAATTTTCAATAAATGGATAATTTTCTTTTCCTAAAATCCCTTGTAGAATCTCAAGAAGCTTTGTAATTGTGCTAGAGGAATCCTCTAGATGCATGATCCCTCAAGAATGTAACATTACTCTATTAGATTAGTAGGAACTTGGTGATTTATAGAGAAGGTGCCAATCTCTTATGTTAAAGGAAAAAATTTAGGGCACATGTATATAAGTCACTCATGACTTTTTTGTATGGAATTTTGCCATTGTGGAGAAATAGCTTGGAGAATTTCGAATTTGCTTCTTCTTGTTTGTGTAACTTCTTCTTCTTGAGCTTGTATGTGTGTTTGAGGCATGGAATGTGCATCTAGGAGTGTTATCTACCCCTTCCCCATCTCTTTTTAACTATTTTGGTGTGTGTGTGTGTGTATGAAGCATAAGAAGCATAGAGCCAAGAGTTGGTGTTTCACATCAATTTATTTTTTGTCATAACATGAAGCACAGAGTCCAATCGAGTTGAAAGTATGATCATTGGACGCGTCTATTTGAGAGCAATTAAATGAACCCATTGTTGACTATATTTGGGTACTAGGGTTGAGAGAAATCACTTGATTAGTATCTACTACTACACCAAGTATTAGGATACCTGCCAATGTGTAAGAGGTCTCGTGTGAGGTAGATTTAGCATAATTTGCATGCTTTGATTGTCCCTTACCTATATTAAATATCACGTGTGCACATGTCTTCATACATTTGATGGGGTTAAACTCAAAAATTGATAATTTAATAAGTGTATCAATGCCACCACTATATGCATTTGCTTGGTGTAGAGATTTAGTCTCTTTCATTGCAAGTCCCTAAGACATTGAGGGATTAGGTACACACATTTTTGACACCGTTGTTGGGGAGGTCTGCTTCAATCAAGGTGCCTATGTGATGGTTAAAGTGTAGTTGTGAAGGTACTGAGCATGAAGAAGTGATTTCAGTAGCTTGGCAAGTCAAAAATCCTCTTGCACTTGTTACTTCATACACTTTTTGTGTGTGTGACAAGTTTTTAGTGAGTCTCAGGCGAGTCAGAGACCAAAAAACCAAAAATTCACCACATTCCAATCACTTGTGTTCTTTCAAGTATTGTGGAGAGTGTGAGATGATCTGTATTGCGGGTCTTGTATCGCTAAGAACTCGGGGTTTAGCAAGCAAATAACACCAAAAACTTGAAGAGATTATCTTTGAGGTGAGCACTACACTATGGAAAAATCAGATTTGTGTTTGATCACTCACATAGGGTAACATGACACCCGTCGAGTATCGTGAGATGCGAATAGGGAGAAATCGAAAGAATTTTCTAGCTAAAGACACATAGGGTGACAACGAGAGCACATATAACATACAGTCTAGGTTAGTTCATCCACTAGTGTAGAGAACATATGGATACCCACCGAGAGAGCAAGGTAGGGAGGCTCCAAGATATGCTCCATATCCAAGAACGCCCATGATTCCAAGTCCTTATGAGTATCAAACATATAATCAACATCAACGCGTGCTAGGATAACAATCCCCACATCCACAAAATGTAGTACTTGTCAAATACGCACAACTTGAAGAAAATTTGGAGAGAGCTATTGTGCCTATGTTACCATTGATGAGTGTAAAAAATTTAAGTCAAGGCTATGTAGAGGGTTATGGAGATTACTACTCCTATGATCAAAATATCGTAGAATATGAATCTTCTTATGAACAACAGTACTACGAGCATGACAGTTATGGGAACACATATGGAAATAAGTACACCAACCTCATGTATACAACTCCTAGAGCTCAAGCTCTTGAAAGACCTATAGAAAGACCACGTGCCCCTAGAGGACCCATGTTATAGATGTGGAGGAGATCGTTTTATTAGGGAATGTATTATGCCTTACCACCCACCACCCCCTAGAGTCTAGGAAGGGTATTGCAATGACTGTGGGAAAGAACACTTTTTCAGAGGTTGCCCCAAGAACCCATCCAAAACATCACCCAGTCCTCATATCAATGCAATTGAGGTAATAGTGTATGCCCCATCTATCATAGAAGCTGAGCTAGAAGAAGCCCTTCAGGCCACTTACACGTATATGGAAGGACAAGTGAACCTCACAGTTCAAGGTCATCATTACAAGCTATTGAATGAGGCCAAAGGGAAGCAAGAAACAGACAAAAGACTTTCCAAAATCAATCTTTATAAGGATGGGCCTAGAGAACTCAAGTGCGTGCTCAAGATCAAATGGAAAAGATGATCAATCAACCTTGAATGCTGATCTAAATACTGATGTTAATGATGACGGATGTTGGGAAGAATTAGATCAATTGGTGGATCAATAAGAAGTGATCAGTGAGCCCCAAAGAATGAGAGAATGCACAGAAGTAGAAGAAGGTACAAGGACTCATAGACCAGCCAACACTCATAGGATTCAAATCAATGATTCAACAAAGTTACAATGAGAAAACACCTGTGAGGAAACAATAACTTTCATTCATCTTAAAGAAGAAGTCCAATAGGAGACTGAAATGAGGACCAAAGAGCCTATCATGCTGATAGGGTTATTGCAGAGCCATCACCCTTAGATGTGCACCATGAAGGAAGCGGTTCTAAAGAAGCTCCAAGAAAAGAGGCTGAACTCACGATTCCGTTAGAAATTTGGCAGCCATTCAATGACACAATGCACACTCATAAAGTTAAAGATGTGCTAATTGGGGAGACTCCAATCATACCTCAAACTTCTTGGAGTTAGACGTCTACGAAAGCACACAAACAACACAAGGAAGAAGAAGAAGCTTGGAGCACAACACACAATACTGAATGTATTACCACTAGAATGTACAAAGATAAGAAATCTATTAGGGCAATAGGTGTATATACAAACCGAGGCGAAAAAACCTCCTAAAGAGGGAAAAAAGTGCCCCGACGGTCCTAGTGTGTTCACACACATCACTACCTAAATATATCAACAAAACTTGGTTGAATGTGGATTGGGCAAAACTAAAACCAATATTCAATCACATGATTCAAAGTGCCATGGACACCCAACAACAACTCGTGGAAGCAGATAAAGAATATAAGCAAGTACATATAGAGAAAAACTAGTTCAAAACACTAAGCAAAAATATTTTGGATCACGTACTAAAGACCCAACAAGAGCTTGAAAAGACAAAACAAGATTTAACAATAGCAATTGAGACTATCAGCACAGAGCAATTGGAAAATGCCACCTTAAAGAGTCAAAGTGAGGAGTTGAAGAATGACCATGAGAAAGTGTAGAAAGCCAATATAGAACTACGAAAAACATACATTCAATGTAAGGCTAAGAAAGCATGGCTATTGACTAGAAGCAAGATCTTGGAGACACAAAGGATTTATGGATGATGCCGATTCACTTTGGCAGAAAAATAAGGAATCAATGACATCCCTATTATTGAATGAGCCAATTGAGGCTCCATACCATTGAATGAAGAGATCCAACGCCTCAAAAATCAGTTAGATGGATATGCAAATCATTTGAAGGCACAACAAATGCTGCTTACACAATGGGAGTTGAAGTATGCTCAAGACACAATGGAATTAAGAAGAAAATGGAGAGAACAAGTGGATAGATACACATAACAATGCCAACAAGATGTCGATAAGCTTAAATAACTATGTGAAAGAAAAATTAGAGTCTAAGAGGAGCTCAAAGAAGTCTTGAAAAAGAGCAATGATAAAGATAAAGTCATTGCAAAATTACAACCTCAACGAACAAAGATGCAGAGTGACAAAACAACTCAACTGATGAACATGGTGACACTAGTAGTGAAAGGCACAACTCTTACTACTAAAGAGACTGAGGTATGTTCTTTTTCTCCCCCCATTGTTCCATCACCAATGAGAGATCAACAAGAGGTAGCTATTGATGCCATTCCAATGCCTTACACTGTAGAGCTATATCAGAGAGAATGAGCACTACTAGTGTCTCACTTGACATAGAATTTTGAAGATGCAATTGTACAAGTAATGAAGGAAGCTAAAATAAAGGGCAACTATCTCGATAAAATAATAAAGCATTTTAATGTAACTTATGGCATCCTAAAAGAACAAACTCACATGTATATCAAGAAAATAATCCTAAAGTATCCAGACTAGGACTGAACTTCAATGCTACAAATTTCAATTATACTCAAGAAAAATTTGAAACAGCTGATCGTCCTAATCATGTGTTCTTTGATTGGAAAATAGTTATGGGGCGGCCTATGTAATAAGGGAAAATTGAGCCATTGTTTTTTGGCTCTCACGACATGCTCATGTCCTCGATCTCATGATCAAGCTAACAAATAAAATACTCAACATGATACTCACTGTTTTGAAAGTGTTTAAGCACGTAGAATACACATTTTTGAACTTCATTGGCATCAACCAAGGCAAGATGCCTTGATTTTTTATCTTTCTGTCTCACCAAGCCGCTTAACTATGATTTTCTATTACTTGCACCTAACTTTCTTAGCAAGCCCTTATTTACACATGTTTGAAGAAGCATTTTCTATAGGCTTTTTTGAAATGATTCAGAAATATTTTTGAAGATCTCATCAAATTTGAATGCTCAAATTGTAGCTTATGAACTAAGCTTTTTTGCGGATCATTGCCAAGCTCCCCACAATGGAGTTAAGTCTGAGCAATGGAAGCAGTTCATGATCTAAGAAGCTAACTTCATCAATGGAACTGAACACAAATTCTACCAAACCTACACAAGTTGCCAACCAAAGCCTGTTGAGGACGACAAAGTTCAAGAGGAGGGACATGTGGAGAGAGAAATCAGCAAAAGAAAAAGAAGAAGGAATTTGAAGAAAAATAAAATGATTCATTAAATTGTTACCCTCTATCGAGAGCTTCGTAGGGGCTCGAATCATGCTAAAACAAGACATAGGATAAAAGAATACAACATGTCCCAAAGGGTGGATGTAAACAAAGAAAAAAAAAAGACCTTTGAAGCACCACCCTCCAAAAGACAGATGCAAGCCTAGCCACTGGGTGTGTGCATGGCAAACAAGGATAAGGCAAAAACCCTAGTTTATGAATGTAAGGAATACCAAGGGAAAATGGAAGCATTGTACTGAGGCTCGGATTGCATCTTGAGTGCTTCCTCAACCGTTGGTAGCATGCAGTTAAAAGATATATGCACAGGGAATTAGAGCATCAGATCAGAGAGGAACAAGTTGCAAGCGATGAGGGCAACTAAATTGCCATATGTATCCCGGGTTTTGGCACTTGTTGCATGTGAGGAAATCCCATAGAAGCCTATCAAGAGATGACAGAGACTAAGAGGGGGAGAGTGTTGTAGAGGACTAAAGACAAGGAAGCAAAAGGAAGAAGTAAAGAAAAGCACACCCCAAAATTTTCAATAAATGGCTAATTTTCTTTTCCTAAAATCCCTTGAAAAATCTCAAGAAGCTTTGTAATTGCACTTAAGGAATCCTCTAGATGCATTATCCCTGAAGAATGTAACATTATTCCTCTACATTAGTAGGAACTTAGTGACTTATAGAGAAAGTTTCGATCTCTTATGTAAAAGGACCAAATTTAGGGCACATGTATATGTAAGTCACTTGTGACTCTTTTGTAAGGAATTTTGCCATTGTGAAGAACTAACTTGGAGAATTTCGAGTTTGCTTCTCTTTGAATGTGTATCTTCTTCTAATTGAGCTTGTATGTGTGTCTGAGGCATGGAATGTGTGTCTAGAGGTGTTGTCTACCCTTCCCCATCTCTTTTTGCTATTTTGGTGTATGTGTGTGTGTGTGAAGCATTGCAAGCGTAGAAGCAAGAGTATGTATCTCTTGACACTTTGTTTTTTGTCCATAGCGTGAAGCACATAGGTCCAATCAAGTTGAAAGTGCCATTGGATGCATCTC
Organism: Ceratopteris richardii; assembly: GCA_020310875.1. NCBI lineage: Eukaryota > Viridiplantae > Streptophyta > Polypodiopsida > Polypodiales > Pteridaceae > Ceratopteris > Ceratopteris richardii. Next base: position 98,800 of record MU260200.1, on the reverse strand, counting down.
TTTGAGAGCTTGGAAACAAGCTAGTATTGACTATATTCGGGCACTAGAGCTGAGAGAAGTCACTCAATTAGTATCTATTGGTGCGCCAAGTATCGCAATACATGCTAGTCTGTAAGAGGTGTCGTGTGAGGTAGAATTAGCCTAATTTGCATGCATTACTTGTCGCTTACCTACATAAACTATCACATGTGCACATGTCTTCATTGACTTTATGGGGTTAAACTGACAGATTGAGAATTTAATGAGTGTATCAATGCCACCACTATATGCACTTGCTTGATGATAGAGATTTAGTCTCTTTCATGGCAAGTCCTTAAGAAATTGTGAGCTTAGGTACTCACCAAGTTAGGCTCAGAGTAGGCTTAGAAATTAGAGAGAGCTCGTGGGTGGGTTAGACTAGCCCCCAACCCACAAATGCACACACTCTCAATACTCTCTCATATTTTGAAGTTACAAAGGGAGGGCACTTAATGCCAAATAGTACCAAATAATGTGTGTGAAATTGGAGGGCAAAGACCCTTGGAAGAATACAAAGTAACCTTTTCAAGATTGCCAAATTGAGTGCCAAAATTAAAGATGGAGTACCCTTTATAAAGAAGAGAATAACTCTAGGTAAAGGCTACTTGAATATAGCAAAGAAATTTCTTAGTGCCCTTGAGGGAGAGGGCTAAAATCCTTTGGAAAGTGCAAATAATAGGCAATGAATGTCTATTTAGCAAGGCCAATACAGAGGTTTAATGAATGGAGGATTAATGTTCCAAATTTGAAGAGGCAAGGATGCACTTCAATTGAATAAACTAGTAGCATTATACTTCATGAAGCATTCAATAACGGTTAAAATACTCAATGCTTTGTGTATACATGGAGCTAAAAATCCATGATGAAGTGCTCTAGGTGCAAGTCTGACTCTCTTCTTTCACCATCATAAAAAAGAATAAAAATTTAAGGTTACTGACGTCATTGATGATGTCAAATGCAAAAGCGTTTATAAACACTTCCAGAATCTGAGATGCATGTGACTAGCTCAACAAAATGTCATGTTGCATGATATGTACGTTGACGAGTCAACCATCATGGCCAACCAATTCCATAATGGTTTAACAATTCTAGTTAACCAAAACTTCTTGGGGCCAATGTGTTGATTTAAAAGGAGGGATACTATGTGAGTGATGTAAGTTTATTGTTGACAATACCTACATATTTATGACCACCAATATGAGAGCATTCCTTGATAATAACCTCCCCTACATGAGTTCCTCACCATCCAGAAGCTTTACGTATTCAGATTTTAGTTGTAAGATACCATATTCATTTCCCTATAAAAAAAAAGATGTGTAGGTAATAATAAAATTTTATGTTTAGGATATTCTAATCATGTCTACAAAATTTTATAGCGATAAGCTTTTACATTATCTCTCTAGAAAGTTTTCTCATGGAATTCGTGTGTTGAATTTGAGCATGAAAATGAAGGAATTAGAAAAAGTGTTGTATGAGAGACGGGTAGAGTACTCTTAGTAGAAAAACTATTTTGAAGTTCATATGTTTTATGTCTCATTTGGTTGCATGAAGATAGGTTAACCACGAGATTTTTCATGTTTTTTCATCTCTCTCTAGAATTTTTGACTTTTTAGGGCTCAAAAGTGATATTTGGAAGTGGATTTGGACCTAAGGTGTCTCAAACACTATTGCACAGATTGAAGAATTGAACATTTTTGTGTCTCACAAGCTTAGGTTAACTCCTCACTATTTTTGAGTTATAGGGCTTGGAAAAGTGCCCTTTTTAGGTACTTAAGAAAAAAGAGAAGCCTTGATTCATCTTATTCATGTTTGCAAATTTAGAAAATGCATTGATGATTGATGCATGTGTGAGTGTGTTGTAGGGATTGCCTCTATTTTTGTAGGTATGATTCTTGAGGTGGACATGAAAAGTAGATGCATGGGCGGTCTGGGAGTCTTGCATGAGACATGCAACAAGATGCTATCTGGGGGCATGCAGATTCTAGGGGTGCATATCTAGGAAGGCATGATTGGTCGTGTGGTGGCAGGAGGGTGGTAGAGGTTTTAGGATTGCATATTGAGATGCAGACCAAAAGAGTTGTACAAATGGATAATGGTAGATACACTATACTCGAGGATGTATTGAGAATCTCGATTTTATGTTAGGTGAACATATGTTTTTAGGTACCTTCCATGTAATTGAAATGAGAGAATGTGGTGTATGGTCAATTCATAACAGTGTCATGATTGATAGTGAAAGTGGGATCCTTACTTTGAAAATAGAGGGGGAGGAACATCATAATTCAGGTGTTTCTCCTATTTCTAGGGGTATTCGGCAGGGTTGTGGGACATATTTGGTTTATGTGAATATCCTTCATGAGAAGAAGAAATACCCGAATATGTCAAAAAGCATTTAGATGGGTACACAAATGTATTTCCTGATGATCTATTGGGCATGCCTCCTCCTAGGAAAACTGATCATGCTATAAATCTCTATCCTTGACGTGAGTCTTATTCTAGAGCACCTTATAGTTTCAATATTGATGAATTGAAAGAGGTGAAGCTCCCACTAAATGATCTATTGAATAAGGGGTTGATAAGACCTAGTGTTTCACCTTGGGGAGCACCTATTTTGTTTCAAAAAAAAAGAAAGATGACTCATACAAGCTTTCTATTGACCATAGGGGATTGAACAAGAAAACCATTAAGAACAAGTATCACCTCCACATATAGATGAACTGCTGAGTCAATTGAGTGGTGCCACAATATTCACTAAAATTGACTTGAGATTGGGGTATCATCAACTTAGAGTAAAGTCTAAGGACATACGCAAAACCGCTTTTAGAACATGATATGGTCATTATGAGTTCACATTTTTGCCTTTTGGATTGACAAATGCTCCTGCCACATTTATGTGTTTGATGAATAATGTGTTTCATGAATATCTTGATGAATTCATTTTAGTCTTTCTTGACAATATTTTTGTGTATTCTAAGGATAATGATGAACATGCATTGCATCTCTAGAAGACTTTATAGAAACTCAGAGAGCATAAACTATGTGGTAAGAGAAGTAAATGTTTTGTTGCGAAGGGGGAAGTGACTTATTTGGGGAGAGTTGTTTCTAAGGAAGGTATTCACATAGATCATGAGAAAGTTAAAAGCATAGTTGACTCGCCTACATGGAAATGTGTGAGAGATGTGAGAAGCTTTCTTGGTTTGGCACAATATGAGAAGCACACATTGGGGAGTTTTTTGAATCGCAAATCATCTTACAAAATTGACATTTGCATAAGAGACTTCACATGGAATGATGAGTGTGAAAATTGTTGGAGTTAGATGTCTGCGGAAGCACACGAAGAACACAAGGAAGAAGAAGAAGATTGGAGCACAACACACAATACTGAATGTATTACCACTAGAATGTACAAAGATAAGTATCCCATTAGGGCAATATGCGTATGTACAAGCCAGGGGAAAAAAACCTCCTAAAGAGGGAAAAAAGTTCCCCAACAATCCTAGAGTGTTCACACACATCACTACCTAAATATATCAACAAATCCTCCCTGGGAGTGATGCGGTGAACAAGTAGTTGGCACTCATGTATAAGAAAGTGCCAAGCTATGTGGAAATCACTCCACAAAAGGAAGTAAGCCCAAAGCTTTGCGGAAAGCTTCAAACTTCTCCCTAGGTAGAGCCTTCGTGAAAAGGTCTGCAATGTTCCCCTACGTGGGCACATAATGATCTCCCCAGCAGAGAACCTCTCCCTGACATAATGATAATGCACCTCAATGTGCTTAGTGCGAGCATGGAACACAGGGTTCCTCGCAACCGCCAATGTGCTTTGACTGTCAGTGAAGATGATGGTAGCAGAAGATTGACCAACACCCAAATCAGCCATAAGGCATCTGAGCCACACACACTCAACAGTCGCTGTGAAAGCTACCCTATACCCAGCCTCACAACTGGAAGTGGCCACAGTAGGCTGCTTCTTGCTCAACCAAGATATACATGAACTACCAAGCATGAAGCAAAAGCCACTAGTGGACACACGAGTGTCATAGCAACCAGCCCAGCTCGAGTCAGAAAAAGCATGCAAATCTAGTGATAGTCATCCCCCTTGGGATAAAACAACCCACGCATCTGAGTACCACTCAATTAGAGAAAGATGCGCTTAACTGCCTGCCAATGCTTGACACCTAGGCAATGCATAAACCTACTCATCTGTGAGATAACAAATTGAATATCTGGCCGAGTAATGCATAAGTAAATCATCCATCCAATAGCCTGCTGATAGAGGACATCATCAAATGCATCTCCAACATCATGAAGACTCAATTGTAAACCTGTCTCCATAGGAGTGGCAATAGGCTTACAATCTTCAAGGCCAAAATGTTGCAATAATATGTCAATATATTTCGTTTGACACAAAGCCATTGCACCATCAACTTGCATAAACTAAATGCTCAAATAGTGATGCAAATATCCCAAATCAGACATCTCAAATGAGGCATGCAAATCAGCCTTAAAATTAGCAATATGCTTCTCAATAGGACCAGTGGGTAGCATATCATCAACATAGACAACAATGATCAGAAGCACATCATGAGCATGCTTAACATATAAGGTGATTTCAGTTGGACTGTTCTCAAAACCATGTGCAATCAGATAGGCATGTATCTTCTCATACCAAGCACGTGGTGCTTGCTTTAAACCATATAATGGCTTCTTTAACCTCCACACCTAGTTTTCATGCCTTTTCTGCACAAAGCCATGGGGCTGAAAAACATACACTTCTTCATGCAAGTCACCGTTCAGAAATGCAGTTTTAATGTACAACTTATGTACATTCCAACCATGATGGGCTGCAAGTGCACAGATGCTCCGAACAATAGTCATACGGCATGTAGGTGCAAAGGTCTCATCAAAATCAATGCCTCTTTCCTATGCATAACCCTTTGCAACAAGCTTAGCCTTATACTTGTCAACTGTCCCATCAGGCTTACACTTTAGCTTGTAAACCCACTTAGTGCCAATGGCCTTCTTATGGCATGTAGGTGCTAAGGTCTCATCAAAATCAATGCCTCTTTCCTGTGCATAACCCTTTGCAACAAGCTTAGCCTTATACTTGTCAACTGTCCCATCAGCTTACGCTTTAGCTTGTAAACCCACTTAGTGCCAATGGCCTTCTTTCCAGGAGGCAAGTCACATAAAGACCAAGGACTGCTCTTCATTATAGCATCATATTCAGAATGCATAACAGTCATCCAATTTTCTGAATTTTGTGCTTCATCAAATGAAATAGGCTCATTCTCATCATAGAGACTAGATGCAGCCATAACATAGCAATCTGATGCAAAAGAGGCACTATCAGAGCCTGATCGAGTACGCTATGATAGAGGTGCATCTAATTTGTTGTCACGCAAAGTCTGCACTAGCCATTTTGGCATAGTTTTTGCCTCCTCAATATCAGCTCTCTCATCAACAAGTGCATCATGTAAATCTGCATCAGAAATGGGATGATCATCATCACATGAAACCTGCAAAGGATGAGAAGTTGCCTCATTAGGACCATCACTACACTGTCCACCTATAAAAAGAGGCAGCAAAGTATCATACATGTCTTTGGAGCTAACAGATGTCTCCTTAGTACATGAAAGCAATGGCGGAATAGCTTATCATCCAGTTTTCTGCGATGTTGTTCAGGCACCAAGGAATATGCCAAAAAAACCAAAAACATGCAGATGAGCAACGGATGGCTTGCGATCATACCAAGCCTCATATGGAGTGATAGACTGCAACGCTTTTGTGGGACACTTGTTAAGTACATATGCTACACACATGAGAGCCTCAAGCCAAAACCTATGTGGTAAATCTTGACTCTTCACCATACACCTCGCTATCTCCATGAGTGACCTATTCTTTTGTTCAGCAACTCCATCCTGTTGAGGTGTATACGGTATTGTACACTGGTGTTTTATCCCACATTCCACCAGAAATGCATTAAAATCAGAAGACATATATTCCCCCCCTCGATCAGAACAGAGGATGCCCATTTTACATGCTGACATATTTTCAACCAAAACCAGAAACTGTTTGAAGCACATAAACACTTTGGACTTTGATTTGAGTGGATATACCCATGCATGCCTGGAGAAATCATCAATGAAAGTCACGAAGTAAAGACAATTTCCAAAAGATCGCTATGAACAAGTTGCAATGTTTGAGTAGCCCGAATTGAACCATCTTTTGGAAATGAGGAACATTGCATTTTGCCCAAAATATAGCCTTCACATACATGTTTACCGGGTGCCTCAAGTTTGGGCAAAGAGGACACCATTTTAGATTTTTGCAGGTGTAGCAAACTAGCAAAGTTCAGATGACCAAAGCGTCCATCCCAAAGCTTTGCATCTGACATAGCCTGAGAATCAAGTACTGTACATGCCGAATCATTTATAGATCTTTCATAGTCTATGAGCTTATACAACCCATGACATAAATCAAGCCAATCTTGGCTAATGCAGAAACTGATAACAGATTTTTCTTGATCCCTGGCACAAACAAAGCATCCAAAAAAGTGAACAAACTACCATCAACAGTAGTCAAAAAATGATCTTACCAACTCCCATAACAGGATAAGAGGAATTGTTGGCACATGTAACAGTATTCTCTGTAGGGGCAGGCTTGAGTGAAGAGAAGAAACTGTGCTGCGAGGTTATATGTTTGGTCGCCCCACTGTCAAAGTACCAAACATCTGAGTCTACTATAGACATGCACTGCTCATGAGAAGATGGGTCAAAATTGCAAACAGTAGTAAACGCCCATTCTTCATCCCGCACAAGGTCAACAAACTCTATTTTTGGAGTAGAGGCCTCTGCAACAACCATTCTAGCCTCTTTTTTCTTTGCCTCTTTTGCTGCCAGTTTAGGACAGTTCTTTATGATATGATCATTTCCTTTACAGTACTTGCAAAACAATTTTTTCTTTTATGATTTCTTCTCATCTTTGTCTTCCTTCTTTGAATGTGTAGAATTAGCAGATTTCTGCTTACTAATTGAAGAGCTCCATTTTCCTTTGCCCTTCTGACTAGCCAGGAAGGCTTGATCTGCAACACGCATGATGGACCTGCTCTACCTCGACTGATCTTCCTGCAACAGAACAGAGACTAACTCCTCAAATAACAAGACATTTGGATTGCCTTTCATCATCAACCAAAGAGTAGAAGCAAAACTCTGATATCAGGAAGACCATTCAGAATGGTCTACATAAATGAGCTATCTGGTATAACTTCATCAACAGAAATCAGTTGTTCCTTCAAGTCTTTGATCCTTGTTAGAAAACTATCCATAGAATCACCTTCATTCATGTGCTCACTCTCCAACTATTTTTGGAGGTAAGCAACACGAGCCTCATTCCTAGCTTGGTACAATGTGGTTAGTGTATCCCAAGCATCCCTAGCTATTCTACAAGAGCAAATGTGAGGAATAATGACACTTTTGATAGACAAAGCTATCAATGCATGTGCCTGGGCATCTCTGCCATCCCAACAATTTTTCTCTATAGTAGGTGCAATAGAAACTGCAACATGAACAAGAATATGCAAAATATCATCATCTTCGACACCTTCTGCATCAGCTTTAGTACCTGCAGTTGTAACAGTTGCATGTTTGATAGGATGTTTTTCAACACCCTGCACAATGTTCCATAGTCCTTTTGCAACCAATACATGTCGCATCATATAAGCCCACAACGGGTAGTTGGTACCATCCAACTTATCCTCAACAGCCAACATATGAAATACATCACTGCTTTCAGCCATGGCCGGTGACTAAAATACCTGGATGCAGAAAATTGACTGTATCTCAAAAAGTTGAACAGAACTACCCAAAAAAATTTTGCTAAACCTGTAGTAGACTTTGAGACGCTTATACTGGAGAACCAAAACTGGTATATATCTTTGGCACAAAAAGATGAAATATCCTGCACAAGCACTGTTATAGTACATTTGGAGGCCGAAACGAGCTCAGCTTGTGATTTCGACACCACAAAGCGAAGCCATTTTGATCTTGAAAACACGCTGAGTATGCTCACCAAAGTTTGTGGGGATTCTGAGACTGCAACCGGAGAGGTGCTCTCTCTCTCTCTCTCTCTCCCCTTGTTCCATGCATACTTTGTTTTTCTTCCTTATATCTTGTTGTGCTAAAATTCTATTATTCTATGTGGGATTGTGATTGAAGATAAAGAGACTTATCACAAGTGGTATCAAAGTGGGCTTGGATTCCAAAACAAGATGTAGGATTTGAAGAAGAAGATAGAAGAGCAAGAGGAGCTTATCCATAGACTTAATGTAGAATTACATAAAGAAAGATCCAACAATAAAAAAGAGGGTACTGCAAATGATTTCATGGACCTCAATGATCAAGATGGTAATGTTGTGGGCACATCGAATGCACGTAGATCTGGATGACAACGTGAGTCCGAAGATGATGATGATGATGATGATGTAGGTGAGTCTGCACTTAAGAAAGGGTTTAAAAGAGAAAATTTAAATGAATTTGATGGTGAGAAGAAAATTGGAGAGGATTTTGAAGCATGGATCACAAAATTGAAAGATTTATTTGATATTAACATATTTAGCAAGGAATCAAAAGAAAAGATCGCAATTTTGCATCTGTAGGGGTTCACCAAGTTGTGGTGGAAATCATACATGCAAACAAGAGCACATGAAGGGCCGATTCTATGGAAAGAGTTTTGAGAGCAAGCACAGAATCCTTATTGTTCTCCACATTATTAGATGGAAAAGAAAATGGAATTCTACTCCTTTAAGCAACAGGAGGATGATAGACATAACTTGTTTGTTGAAGAATATAAGGAGAAATTTTCACGCTTACATAAGTATGCACTAGAGGTTTCTAGAGATGCTTTAGGATTGCATATTGAGATGAAGACCAAAAGACTTGTACAAATGGCTAATGGTAGGGTACACTATAATGGAGTCTGTATTGAGAATCTTGATTTTATGTTAGGCGAACATAAGTTTTTGGGTACTGTCCATGTAATTGAAATGAGAGAATGTGATGTAATCATTGGCATGGACTATTTAATTCATTATAGTATCGTGATTGATTACAAAAGTGGGATTGTTACTTTGAAAATAGAGGGGGAGGAACATCATCTTGTAGGTGAGTGTAATTCAGGTGTTTCTCCTATTTGTGCTATGAAGTTTATTAGGAGTATTTGGAAAGGTTGTGAGACAAAATTGGTTTATGTGAGTGACCTTCACGAGAAGAAGAAATACTAAAATATGTCAAAAAACTTTTAGATGAGTATGCAGTAGTATTTCTTGATGACTACTGGGCATGCCTCCTCCTAGGAGAATTGACCATGCTATAGACCTCTATCTAGGAAGTGAGCCTTATTCTAGAGCACCTTATAGGATCAATATCCATGAATTGAAAGAGCTAAGGCTCCAACTAGATTATCTATTGAAGAAGGTGTTGATAAGACCTAGTGTTTCACCTTGGGGAGCACCTATTTTGTTTCAAAAAAAGAAAGATGGTTCATACAAGCTTTGTATTGACTATAGGGGATTGAACAAGAAAACCATTAAGAACAAGTATCCACTTCCACATATAGATGAATTGTTGAGTCAATTTGAGTGGTGCCACAGTATTTAGTAAGATCAGGGTATCATCAAATTAGAGTAAAGTCTGAGGACATACCCAAAACTGCTTTTAAAACACGATATGGTCATTATGAGTTCATAGTTTTTCCTTTTGGATTGACAAATGATCCTACCACATTTATGTGTCTGATGAATAATGTTCTTTTGAAAAGGGGGAAATAACTTGCTTGGGGAGAGTTGTTTCTAAGGAATGGACTCACATAGATCATGAGAAAGTTAAAAGCATAGTTGACTAGCCCACACCCAAATGTGTGAGAGATGTGAGAAGCTTCCTTGGTTTGGCACAATACGAGATGGCACACATTAGGGATTTTTCTCGAATTGCAAATCTTCTTACATGATTGAAAAAGAAAAACAAAGACTTCACATGGAATGATGAGCGTGAAAATGCATTTGAAGCATTAAAAGAGAAAATGATTAAAAATTGTGTGCTAAAAATACCTGAGTTAAGGAAGCCATTCATTGTTGGATGTGATGCTAGTGGAAGTCAAATTGGATGTGTACTTTCACAAGAAGGAAGGGTAGTGGATTATGAGTCAAGACTCTAAGGAAACATGAATTAAATTATACAACACATGACTTGGAAATGCTTGTAGTTGTTCATGCACTTAAACATTAGGACACGTATTGCTTGGAGTAAAGTTTGAATTAAGAATAGATCATCAAAGCCTTAAATATATCTTTACTCAACCTTTACTTAAGAGTAGCCAAAAACAATGGATTGAATTGCCAAGTAAATATGATTTTGATATTAAATACTTAGTAGGAAAATAAAACAAAGTCGTTGATGCTTTGAGTCATAAACTTTTATGTAATTCAATTTCTTTTTTATCCTTTGATTTAGATATTAAAAAGGAATTAAAAGAAGATTTGTATTATGCAACAATCTTAAAATTTTTGTATGAAAATCGGGGATCTATGTTTCAAGGAAAAATTCATCTAAAAAATAATGATTTTTATTGTAATTCTCATTTATGTAGTTCTTCAAAATCTATTTTGAAAGAAAAGATTCTACATGACTATCATGATGCATCTTTCTCTCCACACCCTAGTTTTTCTAGGACTTATGCTAAATCTTCATATTATTGGCCGCATATGAAATATGACATTAGGAGGTATGTGAAATAATATTTGAAATGTCAATAGGTTAAGGTTGAATTTAAAAGGATTCTTGTCACCAAGAGTGGGCATGATACCATATTTTTATTTGTGGATTGTCTTAATAAGATGGCACATTTTCTTCCCATGAGGAAAACTGATACATCTATGCATGTTGATAAACTTTTTATGAAAGAAATTTTTAGGTTACATGGTACACCTAAAAATATAATTTCTCATAGGGATGCAAGCTTTACATATAATTTTGGGAAAAAAACATTTGAATCCATAGGAACTTATGCATGTGGACTATATTTCATCCTCAAATTGATGGTGAAACTAAGATGGTTAACCAGGTGCTTGAGGGTATGCTACGTATGTATGTAAATGATAAGCATAACAAGTGGGCTGAGTATCCTCTGGTTGATTATGCATATAATAGTGCATGACATTAATCTATTAAGATGACACCTTTTGAAGCAATGTATGGCTACAATTGTTTGTTACCTCATTATAATTCA
>MU260200.1:75000-80000 GCA_020310875.1 Ceratopteris richardii | reverse complement strand
CAAATTCAAATGAGAATCAAACTCCTATAAAGTATGTAGTGAAAAAGTCGCGGGTTACACTGTCATTCTAGCTCACTTCCCGAGGCCAAATCCCTTTGTAATTCATTGTGTGTGAAGGTTACTCCATAGCCAACACCACAATACCTCATATAGCTCTGCTTGGCAAGCTAATGAGATTGTACAAACACATATATCAATAGAAGTATACATTCATCATCTCTGTTTTGTCTGAGTCACCTACTCCAAGTCTGTCAACTTCAAAGAAGCATTGCTCTGGATTTACTGAACCAAATCAAGAGATCTATAGCTCATTGGAACCAGCTCAAGGTCTACTACAAGCATACAAAATTTCAAAGGATTCCATTCAGCCATTTGGGAGAAAATCAAGTCGAGGTGCTCACTGGTATTTGTCTGCAGAGTTCCTGAAAAATCGGGGGTAGATATATTTTTGCTAAACTCATTTCTCAGAGCATAGTTAGTCAATTGAAGTGATTCCACTTGTGATTGGTAGCTTACTAAGGTACATTGTTACTTCCAAAAGGAATTGTGCCAATTTTAAGTGTGCTGGACACACTGAGTAAAAGTCTGAGCAGGTATCATTACAGGAATAGAAGGTTTTGTTTGATTTGTGAAGTACCAAGTTATCTGTTTTGATTTGGTCATTACCCAAATCATTTCCAAAGCACATATATGGTTTCTTTATGTCATTAGGAAGCTAAACTTGTGTACTAAGCATATCTGGAAAGAAAAGAGGGCAGGTGTGAAGCAGGTTTTGCAGCACCAACTAATTTCCTGAGTGCATCCATCCATCACTCTCAACAGTGGTATCAGAGCAAAAGAAGGTAATCATGGGTGATGGTTTCCCTTCATTCATTGACAAATTGGACAGAAACAACTATCAAGCTTGGTCATTGAGAATGAAGACCTATCTACAAGGGAGAAGTCTATTTGGATACATATCAGGAGATGAGGAGTTGCCCTCATTCAGGACTAGAGGACTACCTACAAAGGATGAGCATGAAAGACTTAACCAATGGTGTGCAAAGGATGCTTTGGCAAGGTCTTATCTCTTAAACTCTATATCTGACTTTCTTTTACCTCATGTAAGAAACTGTAAGACTTCCCAAGAGACTTGGGAAACCTTGTCAAACTATTTTTCTTCCAACACAAGGGCTAGGAAGAATCAATTATGGATAGAGTTCACAACACTTAGGAAGCAGCCCAAGCAATCAGTCTCAGATTATGTGACAAAGATCAAAGATGTGGCAGACCAACTAGCAAGCATTGGAGAGGAAATTGAAGAGGAGCAAATAGTCAGGCAAGTGACAAATGGACTCAAGGCAGATGATAAGTGGGAAAGTTTCACCACTGCAATGGATCTCTACATGGACATGCATACCCCTGATCTCACAACACTCATGGGCCAACTATTTACACATGAAGCAAAGTTCACCAAGGCTGGAGATCAATCAAAAGGTAATAACCCCTCTGCTCTCTTTACTGATAAGAAAGTTAAAGATAAAGGCAAGAAGAAACAGGATGAAGAAGGCTCTACCTCTCAAGCCAATTATGCAGGGAGAGGTAGGTCATCTAGAGGAAGAGGCAGAGGAGGTAAGTCAGGTAGGGGGAGACCCTACAACTCATCACCTTGCAACATCTGTGGGTTGTCCAATCATACCACAGATGAATGCTACAAGAACTATAAAAACCAGAGAGGAAGAGGCTACTCAAGAGGTGGATACTCTCAAGGAAGAGGCAGATTCAACCACAATCAAAGCTACAATGGGTACAACAACCAATACAACAACAATTACAACAACAACCACAATGGAAGCTACCAAGGTGGATTCAGAAATAGAAGAGACTACAACAACTACACAGAGGAGCAAGATGACTCCTTATTGATCATGAATATGACCTCAAAGATAGGTACAAATGATGATCATTTATTTTATATTGACTCAGGATGTTCTAACCATGTAGCTGGCAATGTGGCATTGCTTTCTGATTTGGAAGAGCCCAAGGGCAAACATCAGGTACAAACAGGTGATGACACTAAACACTCTGTTGTCAAAGTTGGAAATGTGAAGACATGTGATGGTAATCAGAACCTATTAAGCAGGGTACTCTATGTACCAACAATAACTAAGAATCTGATGAGTGTTGGTCAGATTGTGGAGAAAGGTTTGCAGGTCAGATTCACACAACATGGAGCATATGTGGAGGACCCAAAACAAGGATTCAGGAGGATAGCCAAAGGGGAGAAATCAGGTAGATTATTTACATTTGAGCTAGAAGATACAAAAAATATTGCTTTGTATAACTATAAGGATCAGACACTCTCAGAGTTAGAGATATGGCATAAAAGACTAGGGCACATAGGTGAAAGGACTATCAAGCAAATGTGCAGGGATCAGTGTGTGCTTGGGATACCTAATGTATCCAAGCAACACATGATTTACAAATGTGGATCATGTCAATTTGGTAAGTCTCACAGATTACCCTACTCAAGGAAAGGTTTCATGCATGAAGACTACCTAGACTTGGTACACACAGATGTTTGGGGACCTAGTAAGGACCCTTCCATTTCTGGTTCAAGGTATTATGTGTCCTTCATTGATGACTATAGCAGATGGACCATTTTGTACTTTATGAAGCATAAAGATGAAGTATTTAATTGTTTCAAAAGGTATCTTGCACTTGTTGAGAATCAAACAGGTAGAAGCTTGAAGAGGTTAAGATCAGATGGTGGAGGAGAATACTTCTCCAATGAGTTTGAAGATTTCTTGCAGGAAAGAGGCATCAAGAGGGAGATCACTACCAGATACTCACCTGAACAAAATGGGGTAGCAGAAAGAAGGAATAGACTTATAGTGGAAACAGCTAGGTCTATGCTCAATGAGAAAAAGTTGCCAAATTACCTATGGGCAGAGAGTGTGTCCACTGCCACCTATCTCATCAATAGGTTGCCATCCAAATCCCTTGATGGCATGACACCATATGAAGCATGGCATGGTAAGAGACCCTCTCTAGATCACTGCAAAATCTTTGGATGTGTAGCATATGTGCATATTCCTTCACAGGTAAGAGGAAAGCTAGACCCAAAGGCAGAAAAATGTATCTTCATTGGTTATGACTTGAACCAAAAGGGATACAGATTCTATAACCCCACAAACAAAGGGTTCAAGGTAAGCAGAGATGTCATATTTGATGAGAATGACTCATGGTATGAGAATGAATGCAGGAAAGTAAGTCTACCTTATGACATGGAGGAAGATTTTCCAAAGCTTACCAAGGAAGAGCCAACACAGCAAGAAGATTCAAGCTCAGATGATGATACCATCAACCTTGAAGAGTTCAAGGCTTGGAAATCCAAAGGAAAGATGAAGATGAAGCAATTGGAGGACAAGGCAGAAACTTCCACTCAAGCTATGAGAAGATCTCAGAGAGAGAAGAAGAAACCTATCAGATTTGGGTATGACACATCACTTGTAACTAAACATTCTGTATACCTTGCAAAAGATTTGTTGAATGAAGAACCAGGTACCTATGAAGAAGCAATTACAAAGCCAGAATGGAGAGAAGCAATGGATGAGGAGATAGAAGCCCTAAAAGAGAGTGATACTTGGGACTTGGTACCCAAGAAGGAGACTATGAAGGTAATTGGATCCAGATGGATCTACAAATTGAAGAAGAATTCAGATGGGACAATTAACAGGTACAAAGCTAGGTTGGTAGCCAAGGGTTTTGCACAAACCCAAGGCATTGATTATGAGGAGACATTTTCTCCTGTGGCCAAGATGCCAACTATCAGAGTATTGGTGAGTGTAGCTGCATCCAAGAATTGGAACATGTACCAATTGGATGTAAAGAATGCATTCCTAAATGGATGGATATCTGAAGAAGTCTACATGTCACAACCACCTGGCTATGAAGATCCAAGAAAGGTACATTATGTTTGTAAATTGAAGAAGGCTCTCTATGGTTTGAAGCAGGCACCTAGAGCATGGAACTACAGATTGACCACCTACCTTCAAGACCAAGGATTTGTGATGAGCAAAGCAGACACTTCTCTATTCATAAAGAGAAGTAGTACAGAGGTAATCTACTTATGTGTTTATGTTGATGACATCATCATTACAGGTAATGATGTCAATGGGATTAGACACATCAAGGGTCAGATGATGAAAGAATTCAAGATTAGTGATCTTGGATTACTAAAATATTTTCTAGGTCTTGAATTGATCTACACAAACTCAGGTATATACATTACTCAAAAGAAGTATGTACAGGATATGGTCAAGAAGTTTGGTTTGCAGGATGCTAAGGTATCTACTATTCCAATGGAGGTTAACCAAAAGCTAAGTGCTCATGAAGGAGAAGAACTCAAAGACATTACAGAATATCAAAGTATGGTGGGTAGTTTGAACTATGCTACCTTGACAAGAATTGACATAGCATATGGAGTAAGTGTGCTTAGTCAATTCATGCACAAACCTAGAATACCTCACCTAGAGGCAGCAAAGAAGATCTTGAAGTACCTCAAGGGAACTCAAAGTCATGGTTTGTATTTTCCTTACACATCAGACATTGATATTAAAGTCTATTCAGATGCAGATTGGGCAGGATGCAAGGATGATAGGAGGAGCACCTCAGGGTACATTTGTTTTGCAGGAGATAAGCCTATCTCTTGGTCAGCTAAGAAGCAACCTACAGTGGCATTATCATCCACTGAAGCAGAGTATAGAGGACTTGCAAATGCTACTCAAGAAGCTATCTGGTTGAAGCTTCTATATACAGAGTTAGGACTATTCACAAGACCACCTATTATATTTGGAGATAACACTAGCTCTCTTCACCTTGCAGCAAATCCAATTTATCATGCCAGAACCAAACACATAGAGGTTCATTACCACTATGTGAGAGAGAAATTGTTAAGTAAAGAGATTCAATTGACATATGTTTCTACTAATATGCAATGTGCAGATTTACTTACCAAG
>MU260200.1:55000-57500 GCA_020310875.1 Ceratopteris richardii | reverse complement strand
ATCAATTGCTAGGACACATGCTAACCTTTGAGCAGGATCTTAAAGGAGATAATGATAGAAGTACAAGTCAAGCTATGTACTCCAAAGATAAGAAAAAGAATGGCAAGGGAAAGCAATCAAATGAAGATGAAGGGAACTCAAATCAAGCCAACTTCACAAAAGGGAAGACAAATTTCAGAGGTAAAGGAAGAGGAGGTAAGAACAAAGATAATGCTAAAGCTTGTTGGATTTGTGGCAGAACAAATCATTTGGCAAATGATTGTTGGTATAACAATCAAAGTGGAGGATACAACAATCAGAATTATAGTCAAAGAGGTAGAGGAGGCAGAAACCAAAGAGGCAATTTCAGAGGAAGAGGTGGTAGGACATCATATGGTAGAGGAGGTGGAAGAAACTTCCAATCTCAGTCCTACAACAATAATTATTACAATTATGCATCAGATCAGAAGGATGACATGACTCTTATCCTGAATGCAATTCATGAATCAATGGGAGAAGATCAAAGAGTGTTTTATATTGACTCAGGGTGCAGTAACCATCTGAGTGGGAACCTATCCTTGATGACTGATATGGAAGCAAGGGTGAATGGACATACAGTTCAAACAGGTGACAATACCAAACATAAAGTGGAGAGCATTGGATCAGTGAAGACAAAGAGTGGAAGTACACTTCTGAGCAAGGTACTTTATGTCCCTACTATTCCTAAAAATTTGATAAGTGTAGGACAAATTGTGGAGAAAGGATATGAGGTAAGATTTACAAATGATGGTGTCTATGTACAAGATCCAAATCAGGGATATAGAACCATAATTGCAGGTAAAAAGGAAGGAAGATTGTTCACTCTCAAAGTCCAAGGTAATGTGGGACATGCATTGTTTACCTATGGAGGTCAAAAGGTATCTGAATTAGACCTATGGCATAAAAGGCTAGGTCATTTCAATGAGAGAGCTATAAAGGAGATGTCAAAGAATCAGGTGGTGCTTGGATTGCCAAACATTGAAGGGCAACATATGGTGTACAAGTGTGAAGCTTGTCAATTAGGTAAAGCACATAAAAGTTCTTATAACAAATCAGGGTACAAGTATTCAAATATGCTTGAATTGGTTCATACAGATGTATGGGGACCCTCAAGGGACTATAGCATAAATGGATCCAGATATTATGTGTTGTTTGTTGATGATGCAACCAGGTGGATTACTTTGTATGTAATCAAGGACAAATCAGAAGTCTTCAAGACATTCAAACATTTCCATGCTTATGCAGAAAGGATCACAGGACAAAAGCTAAAGAGGTTAAGATCAGATGGAGGGGGAGAGTATTTCTCAAAAGAGTTTGATGATTATTTGTGGAATGCAGGTATCAAAAGAGAAGTGACTTGCAGGTACTCCCCTCAACAAAATGGAGTAGCAGAAAGGAGGAATAGGACTCTTGTAGAGTTTGCAAGAGCCATGATGAAGGAAAAGAATTGTCCAAATTACTTATGGGCAGAGGCCATTAACACTGCAACATACCTTGTGAATAGGTTGCCTTGCAAAGCCTTGAATGGAGGAACCCCTTATGAAGCATGGTGGGGTAAGAAACCTAGTCTTGATCATTGTAAAGTATTTGGATGTATTGCATATGCTTATGTTCCTTCACAATTAAGACATAAGCTAGAACCAAAAGCAGAGAAGTATGTGTTTATTGGATATGATGATAGACAGATGGGTTATAGGTTGTGGAGTCCATCCACAAAGCAATTTCTTGTTACTAAAGATGTGACATTTGATGAGCAAAACACATGGTATACAGGATCACCAAATGAGTATGCAGGTGTTGAAGAAATTCAAAGGAAAGGAAAGGCAAAGGTAAAGGTATGTGAAGAAATTGTTGATGAAGTTGACTCTAGATGTAGAGTGCAGGATCATGAAGAAGTAGGGCCAAGATTTGATCCAGAATCAAATGAGGCTGAAACTTCAAGAAGTGCAGAAATCAGAAGATCTACAAGAGAAAGGAAAGAGCCTATAAGGTATAGTTATGATACATCTTTCCTAACAACAAAAGATTATGCCTACATTGTGAAAACAGAAGAAGATCCAACCACTTATGAAGAAGCCAAAGGTAAACAGAATTGGGAGAAGGCAATGCAAGAAGAGTATGATGCTCTACTTGAAAATGAAACTTGGGAGTTAGTACCAAGACCAAAGAATCAGAAGGTCATTGGATGCAAGTGGGTATATAAAACAAAGAGGTTTGCAGATGGTAAGGTGTCTAGATATAAGGCTAGACTTGTGGTTAAAGGTTATGCCCAAACTTATGGGGTAGATTATGATGAAACCTTTAGTCCTGTTGCTAAGATGTCTACAATTAGGACATTGATTGCTATTGCTGCTTGCAAAGGATGGAAATTATCACAATTGGATGTGAAAAATGCATTTCTAAATGGTTACATTGCAGATGAAGTATATATGGAGCAACCAGAAGGCTTCATGGAATCAATTGGATCAGATTATGTGTGTAA
>MU260200.1:42500-47500 GCA_020310875.1 Ceratopteris richardii | reverse complement strand
TTCACAGATGCAAATGTTCCTACACTTAATTCTCTCAGCTTGATCACAATTGGAAGCTAAAAATTTGTACATAGGTGGATTACCTAAAGACTTAGACTTGTACAAAAGCATTTCACAAAAGATCTAACACAGAAGGAGAAAACTCAGAAATATCGGGCACAACATTTTCTTCATTTGTGAGAAAAATACAACTGAGTGATGAGAGAGTCTTGACTCACTTCTAAAATGTCTAATGACACATACAACTCCTGATTACTCTATTCTCATGCTCTCTCATACTTGCCCGGACATTTTCCATAGTATATATAGACAAAAATTTACAAGCTTATGACTACTCAAAGATATAAGTGAACTATCTCTGACATAATGTACATATGTGTACACATCTTCCAACTTCTGAATATGTCCTTCCTTCATGCTTCACAACTTGTTCTCTTCTCAAATCCTTGACTTCATTTCCATATCAAAACATCAATCGTTGATTGTCCTGCACCAACAACTCCCCCTCAATCATCAATTGAGGTTTTCTCTATCTTCTTTATGCATGCCATGTCTTTGAATCTCTGTAGCTTTGGTCCATCCAAGCTTTTGGTAAGCATATCAGCTATCTGATCTTTTGTTGAAGTATGTATGACTTCAATCTCTTTATCCATCACCTTCTCTCTCAAAAAGTGATACTGAATCTCAATGTATTTAGTCCTTGCATGAAACAGAGGATTAGCAGCTAAATATAATGAACTCATGTTATCTCCATAAATGATAGGTGTACTCTATATGGTGTCAAAACTCTTCATGAGAGTCTTAAGCCATATCACTTCCTTTGCAGCTTCAACCATACCTTTGTATTCATCTTCTGTAGATGATAAAGAAAATGTATGTTGCTTCTTTGAACACCAAGAGATTAACTTATCTTCCACATAACACAAGTATCCATATGTTGATCTCCTATCATCAGGATTACGTGCCCTATCTGCATCACTATATATTTTGATGTTTGTATATGATGTAAAACCATAATACAAACCCTCTTTGAGTGTACCCTTAATGTACCTCAACACTCTTTGACCTGCAATCCAATGTTCTTTCCTAGGACAATGCATGAATTGAGACAAAACTCCAACTGCATATGATAAGTCACGCCTAGTTAATGTAGCATAGATAAGACTACCAACCAAACTCTGATATAGATTCATATCCTTGAATTATTCTCCACCATATCTGCTCAATTTGTGATTCACCTCCATTGGAGTAGGTGCTACCTTGCAATCATTCATTTTAAACTTGATTAACAAGTTTCTCAAATACCTTGCTTGAGTCACATACACTCCATGTTGAGTGTATGAAATCTCCATGCCCAAGAAATATGACAACTCTCCCAAGTCACTGATTTTGAACTCTTTCTCCATTTGCTTCTTTAGGCTTTGAATGCCTTTCTCATCTGTACCTGTAAGAATTATATCATTTACATATATGCACATGTAAATGAACCCATCATCACTTGCTTTAACAAGCAAGCTACTATCTACCTTAGATACTTGAGATCCAAGTTCTTTCAAGAACTTCACAAATCTATAATTCCATGCCCTTGGGGCCTGCTTCAAACCATACAAAGCTCTCTTGAGCTTACATACATGATCTGGATACCTTCCATCTCTGAATCCTTGAGGTTGCTCCATGAAAACATCATCTGAAATGTAACCATTTAAAAAAGCATTCTTCACATCTAATTGACATAATTTCCAACCTTTACATGCAGCAATGGCTATGAGTGCCATGATGGTTGTCATCTTTGCCACAGGACTATAGGTCTCATCATAATCAATACCATATGTTTGAGAAAACCCTTTCACAACAAGTCTAGCTTTATACCTAGACACACTTCCATCTGCAAACCTCTTAGTCTTGTAGACCCATTTGCATCCAATGATCTTCTGACTATTTGGTTTAGGAACCAAATCCCATGTCTGATTCTCCATTAATGCATCATATTCTTCCTGCATAGCTTTCTCCCAATTTTCCTTACCTTTTGCCTCTTCATATGTGGAAGGATCTTCATCTACCTTTATCATGTAAGCATAATCTTTGGTAGCCAAAAAAGAAGTGTCATAGCTATACCTTGTAGGTTGCCACTTGTGTCTTGATGACCTTCTGAGTTCTCCACTCCTTGAGGTTTCTGGTTCTTCACACTCAGGATCAAATCTTGGCATTTCTTCAACTTCAACCTACACTTCATTATTCTCCTCTTCATCAAATATCTGAACCTTTGATTTACCTTTCTTTTGACTCACAACTTCTTCATCACCTGTATTAATATTGATTGTACCTGCATATCAAGTACCTTGCTCATCAAATGTAACATCTTTTGATACAAGAAATTGTTTTGTGGATGGACTCCACAACCTATATTCCATCTGCTTATCATCATAACCAATGAATACATACTTTTCAGCTTTAGGTTCTAACTTGTGTCTTAATTGTGATGGCACATATGCATATGCCAAACATCCAAATACTTTGCAATGATCCAAGGTAGGTCTCTTACCCCACCATGCCTCATATGGTGTCATACCCTGCAAGGCTTTACATGGTAGCCTATTGACCAAATAAGTAGCTGTATTTACAGCCTCAACCCACAAATAATTTGGGCAATTTTTCTCCTTCATCATTGATCTTGCAAACTCAACAAGAGTTCTATTTCTTCTCTTTACTACACCATTTTGTTGAGGAGAGTACCTGCAAGTGATTTCCCTTTTTATACCTGCATTCCACAAGTAATCACTGAACTCATTAGAAAAATACTCTCCCCCTCCATGTGACCTTAGTCTCTTCAATTTATGGCCTGTAATTCTTTCTGCATACACATGATAATGTTTGAATGTATTGAATACTTCTGACTTATCTTTGATCACATAGATAGTGATCCATCTGGTAGCATCATCAACATAAATCACATAGTACCTTGAACCATTTATATTGAAATCCTTTGATGGTCCCCACACATCTGTGTGTACCAACTCAAGCTTCTCTGAATACATAAAACCATGCTTGGAATAAGATTGCTTATGAGCCTTACCTAATTGACATGCCTCACATCTATATGTCATATGTTGACCTGCAACATTAGGCAATCCAGGCACTGAACCATTGTTAATCATATCTTTGATACCTCTTTCATTGAAGTGTCCAAGCCTCTTGTGCCAAAGATCTAACTCAGAGATCTTATGTCCTCCATAAGTGAACAAGGCATGACCAACATTACCTTGAATCTTCAATGTGAACAACCTTCCTTCTTTCTTCCCTGAAACAATTTGTTTATACCCATTGCTAGGGTTTTCCACAAACACTCCTTCATTAGTGAATCTAACTTCATAACCTTTTTCAACAATTTGTCCTACACTTATCAGATTCTTAGGAATTGTAGGAACATACAAGACCTTACTCAAGAGAGTACTTCCATCTTTGGCCTTCATTGATCCACTTGACTTCACATTGTGCTTTGTATTGTCACCTGTTTGAATAACATGATTAGATACCTTATTTTCCAAATCAGTCATCAATGCTATGTTACCACTCAGGTGATTGCTACACCCTGAGTCAATGTAGAAGACTCTTTGGTCTTCACTTTGCCTTTCACAAGTTGCATTCATTATCAATGTTGAATCATCCTTCTGATCTGAAGCATAATTGTAGTAGGTATTATTGTATTGTTGACTTTGGAATCCTCTACCTGCATTTCTTCCAAAGTAACCCCTACTACCTCTTCCTCTGAAGTTACCTCTTTGATTTCTGCCACCTCTTCCTCTTGAATTAAAATTCTGATTATATCCACCATTACTCTGATTATTATGCCAACAATCCTTAGCTAAGTGATTTGTCTTACCACAAATCCAGCAAGACTTGACTCCATCTTTATCATTCTTGCATCTTCCTCTACCTTTGCCACCTCCTCTTCCTCTTAGGAAGTTGGCTTGCCACCTCCTCTTCCTCTTAGGAAGTTGGCTTGACTAGTTGTGCCTTCATCTTCATTTGCTTGTTGCTTCCCTTTGCTATTTTTCTTCTTATCCTTTGAGTACATTGCATGACTTGTACTCTTGTCACCTTCACCTTTGACATCCTGCTCAAAGGTTAACATATGTCCTAGCAACTGATTTAAGTCAGGAGTAAAATGATCAAGTGATAATTCAGTAGACAAAATGAATGGATTCCATTTGTCATCACCTCTCAAACCTGTGAGGATTTGCCTTACCAATTTATCCTCCTCAATGTCTTCATCAACAGCTCCTAAAGCATCTGCTATATCCTTCATTCTGGTTACATAATCTGAGAAGTCTTTGCTCATTAGATGAGCTTCCATCCTCCTTGACCATGCTGGATAGTTCTCTCTATTCAATTTCTCTATCTGAAGAGAATCTCCCATCCTTTCTTCACCCGTATATTGAATTCTTCAATCTTTATGAGTAATAGATGTACCTTTACTTCGAATAATACTCCTTTTGTCTTCCTTGATGTCGTATGACCTCCTTCTCAAGCTTTGCCCTCAAGCTTTCACCTTTTGAACCTTCAGATGTTGAATTCTTTGCACCTGCAGCAGTCGAGGTCCTCCTTCCTTCAATTCTGATGCTTCCTGCTCTGATACCACTGATGGAGAGTGTTAATCTCCAAAAGAACAAGTTACTCTTGTATTTAGAGCACCTCTATAACAAGAATAACTCAGATCTTCACCAATTTTAGAAGATCAATACTCAATTGTCAAATTTTCTGAACAAACTGTGAAGAAGGAGAATACACAGAAAGTCTGCTGCAAATAATTCACTCATTGCCTTATCAAATATGTAAAGTTTTTTATAAAACTTTGTATGAGGTGTCGCCTATAGATTGCGCACCTTCTTCAAGTTGAATCACTCCAAAAGATTCAGTAGAACTTGAGAAATGATCTCAACAACTCACCTATATCTAAAACTGTTCTTATGAGAAGTCGATTTAGACACCTATGACTTTAA
>MU260200.1:35000-40000 GCA_020310875.1 Ceratopteris richardii | reverse complement strand
TTGATGAGCCTATCATTGAAGCAGGGTAAGGATGATGGTCATGTTTTCTATATTGACTTAGGGTGTTCAAATCATGTATCAAGAAATGTGGCATTGCTCTCTGATTTAAAATATCCCAAAAATAAACATGAAGTGGAGACAAGTGATGATACAAGACATTCAATGGAGAAAGTAGGTAATGTCAAGACATCAAATGACAACATGAATCTTCTAAGCAAGGTTTTGTATGTGCCTACCATAACCAAAAATTTGATAAGTATTGGACAAATTGTGGAGAAAGGATTGCAGATTAGGTTTACAAGGCATGGAGCATATGTGGAAGAACTCAAGCAATGATTTAGAAGAATTGCCAAGGGAGAAAAGACAGGAAGACTTTTCACCTTTGAAGACATAGCATTATTTAGCTATGGATCTCAAACACTTTCTAAATTCGAGGTATGACATAAAAGGCTTGCTCATATTGGTGAAAGAACTTTGAAACAAATTTGTAGGGATCAAAGTGTACTTGGATTGCCCAACATCACAAAACAATATATGATATACAAGTGTGAAGCTTGTCAATTTGGCAAAGCTCATAGACAACCCTTCAACAGGAAAGGCTATATTCATCAGGAATTGTTGGATCTTGTCCACACAAATGTATGGGGTCCAAGCAAAGAACCCTCTATTTCAGGTTCAAACTATTATGTATCTTTTATTGATGATTGTAGCAAATGGACAATTATGTACTTTATGAAGCATAAAGATGAAGTCTTCAATTGTTTCAAAAAGTATCTTGCTCTTGTAGACAATCAAATAAGTAGATGTCTCAAGAAGCTCCAATCAGATGGTGGTGGAGGATACTTCTCAACTAAGTTTGATGCTTTTCTACAAGAAAGAGGCATCAAAAGAGAGGTAACAACCAGATACACATCTGAACTCAATGGAGTAACTAAAAGAAGGAACAGTACAATAGTTGAGGCAACCAGATCCATGCTCAATGAAAAGGGTTTACCCAATTATCTTTGGGTAGAGGTTGTAACAACATCCACATACCTTGTAAATAGACTTCCATCAAAGCCACATATCTCATAGGGAGTCCTACCTTGTGTGAATCCCTATGAGGTATGGAATGGAAGAAGGCCAAGTCTAGAGCATTGCAAAATCTTTGGATGTCTAGATTATGCTCACATACCTTCTCAAATAAGAGGGAAATTGGATCCCAAAGTAGAGGTGTATCTTTATTGGATATGATCAAAACCAAAAAGGATACAAATTGTATAATCCCACTAACAAAGGCTTTTTAGTTAGTAGGAATGTAGTCTTTGATGAAAATAAATCTTGGCTTGATGATTAAAAGAAAGAGAAGCTACCCTATGACTTGGAAAAAGAATTTCCATCTCTTCCAACAAAGGAACCAAAGCATCATGAAGATAGTGACTCTGAAGATGACTTGACAGAGTTAGAGAAATTGAAGCTATGGAAGAACAAATGAAAGTCTAAGGTGCAAGACTTATCTCAAGGATTTGAAAGCTCTCATCAACCACTTAGAAGATCAATGAGACAAAAGAAGAAACTAGAGAGATATGGATTTGGTACCTCTTTGTTCACAAAGCATTCAATTTATATGGCTAAGGACTCCAACAATGGAGAACCAACATCATATGAAGAAGGCCAAAGCAAGAAGGAATGGAGAGAAGCCATGGATGAAGAAATTGAAGCCCTCATGGACAATGATACATGGAAACTTGTTCCTAGCAAGCAATCAATGAAGGTAATTGGATCAAGGTGGATCTATAAAGTATAAAGAAATTTAGATGGTAGTATCAATAGATACAAGGCAAGGTTAGTAGCCAAGGAATTTGCCCGAACCCATGGCATATACTACAAAGAGACCTTCTCACCTATTGCTAAAATGCCTACCATTAGATTACTTGTTAGCATTGCTACATCTAGGAATTCAAAGTTGTATCAACTAGATGTAAAGAATGCATTTCCCAATGGTTGGATTTCGCAAGAAGTTTATATGGCATAACCACTTGGTTATGAAGATGCATATCATCCAAATTATGTGTGTAAATTGAAGAAGGCTCTGTATGGTTTGAAACAAGCTCTAAAAGCTTGGAATCACAGATTAGTTAGCTACTTGCAGGACCAAGGATTCAAAGCTAGCAAAGAAAACACATCCTTATTCATTAAGAGGAATGGATCATAAGTTATATATCTCTATGTATATGTAGATGACATTATGATTACAAGGAATGATGTCAATGGGATTAAATAGGTAAAGGCTGAAATGAAGAATGAATTCAAGATTAGTGATCTTAGACCTCTCACTTATTTTCTTGGACTTGAACTTGTCTATATAGATTTTACTATCTACATCACTCAAAGGAAGTATGTACATGACATGCTTTCTAAATTTAAAAAGGAGAATACTAAGTATGTAGGTACACTCTATTGAGAATATGAGAGTGCATGTCCCTTTTGTATCTTGGAATCACTCTATTTCTATTCCATTTCCATTATATTTCCATTTTATATTATATCATTTGTATTTGGGTACCTTGCCATTTGCTTCTACCATTGTATTCATTCTCTTTTGAGGGGAATTATCCACATGAGATGTACTTTGGAGAGCCCCTCCCAAATCTATATAAGGAGGGCCTCTCCCCCCATTTGTACTTGGTTAGAATCTTAAGGAGCTTACTCCATGCTCTTGGCAAGCTCTTTTCTAATCCATGTGAGTTTACCCAATTTTTGGGCTAATCACTTTTAGTCTCTCACACTCTTTCTGCATGTGTAATCTCTACATGGTATCATAGCATTAGGTGGAGTTCTTGGTGGTGATCTTTGAGATTTTGGTGGTGGTGGTGCTTGAGTTTTGGTGGTGTGACCTTTTGCTCATTGAGGGAAGTCTTTTTATCCCTCATTTTTACACTCTATGGGGTCTCATTTTGCCCTTTTCCCACCCTCCCAGCCTTCTCTTTTACCCCAATTTTTGCTCCATCCCACCCTCTTTTGTGCTCATGCTATAGAATTGATATTTCATATTAGTTCATTTAAAGTGTTTGTAAACACTTTTGTGGGGTTTCTTTATGACTCCCTTTGATACGTATTTCTTGTGTTAGCTCTCTAAGATAGTCTAACACAGCTACTTGTTAATGTTGTTGCGGTACCACAACTCTTCATCTTGGATGCTTTGTCGCTCTCTAGGTACTCTGTGTGCATGGTTGCAAATGGAAAGAACCATAGTCTAATGAGAAAAAAAGCGGAGTTGCAAATATACTATTTGATCAAAGCATTTTTGTCTATTTGCTCATGCATCAAAGAGCCTCTCTTAGAAATAACTCTCAGCCCTCACAAACAGAGGTCTGCTGGTTTCCTACTAACAGCTACCCTTCGATTCCACACCTTGATAGTGTCTCGAAAATAAGATCATTATTTCACTCAATTTGATATCACTAGCACCATCTCTCATAGAGCGCCACGCCTCTTTCATAGAGTGCTACTTTAGCAGTACCTTCCATCTCGTTCTAGATGTGACTTAACCAAGAGAAGCCATAAGATCAGAGGGAAAAAGATGACACATTTGACGTCCCTTTCTCGTATGCAAGAGTCAAATCACACAATCAATAGAAGATTGGAAAAGAGGAATGAGGATGATAATCTAAAAACTACAGTTTATTGGGCACTTGAGCACGTTTCAACATCACATATAGTACTATCTACTCGGACTTCCATTAGTGCACCTGCCTGCATTAACTGTGCAATCACAAAGAGAGCAGATATCTGTGCCTACTCTATTGGAGAGAGAGAGAGAGAGAGAACATCTCTGATGTTCTCTGACCACCATTGTTTTTCAAGACATATCAAAGTTGAAGCGATAAATGGTTGGTACTCTAAACAACAAGCTATTGCACAAGCACTTACTCTCAGAGAGAGAGAGAGAGAGAGAGAGAGAGAGAGAGAGAGAGAGAGAGAGAGAGAGAGAGAGAGAGAGAGAGAGAGAGAGAGAGAGAGAAAGCAAGATAAGAACCGAACTGTATTTACTTGCTTATCCTATGATTTGTGTTTGCTAATGAAGAGTTCTACAATCTATGTGTTTTGCTACTATTTCATGATGCAAACGCTTAGTAAAGTTATATGTGCTCATAGACATTGAGTTTAAACGTGATGCACTACTTGCATGACGAAAGAAGAAGTTGATTGCTAACGGATTGCAGTAGATGATACCACGTACCCTACGTTACCAATGGATTTCTCTATTCCGTCATTCTAGACAAGCTCTTTGTCATCTCTAAGCGAAACACCAGTCACTGTGACTAGGTTCTCCTCCATACAAGGAGAGTGTTCAAGAAATCGCAACTTTTGAACCACACAACACTATCTACTCTTTGATGGAAATTGAAAGTGACAACCACACAACACTATCTACTCTTTGATGGAAATTGAAAGTGACAACCACACAACACTATCTACTCTCACTTGGCAACTGAAAATTGCAAAGGATGTGTGGAGCCAAATTGAGGACTGATCATGAGGGCACCATCTTTAGTGGATAGAAGTCCAACAACATGTAGTGATTGTTGGAGTTAGACATCTGCGAAAGCACGCGAACAACACAAAAAAGAAGAAGAAGCTTGGATCATGTCACACAATACTGAATGTATTACCACTAGAATGTACAAAGATATGTAACCCGGTAAGGCTACAAGCATATATACAAACCAGGGAAAAAAAACCTCCTAAAGAGGGAAAAAGTTGCCACGGTGGTCCTAGTGTGTTCACACACATCACTACCTAAATATATCAACAAATCCCCCCTGGGAGTGATGTAGTGAACAAGGAGTTGGCACTCATGTATAAGGAAGTGCCAAGCTATGTGGAATCAATTCACAAAAGGAACTAAGCCCAAAGCTTTGTAGAAAGCTTCAAATTTCTCCCTAGGCAAAGCCTTCATGAAAAGGTCTGCAATGTTCTCCTACGTGGGCACATATGCCAAGCTGATCTCTCCAGCA
>MU260200.1:12500-30000 GCA_020310875.1 Ceratopteris richardii | reverse complement strand
CTCAGTTGTAAGACCAGCATATATCTTACACTCTGCATACCTAAAGAAAAATATGGTAGGGTGCTCCTTCACTAGCTGTCTACAGGCCTCTGCAGAGTGTGAACCTCCAATCACATAATAAGTATAATCCTCAAACAAGCCCTCATTGAACTCGTCCACAGAGCTGCACTCATTCGGATCCACCATGACAAGGAATGGCACAACAGTAGCATGAGGATTTATTTTCATTTTCTTCTTAAGATTCTGCACGTGCAAATTGTGTGGCTCCCTGATCTCAAGGGGCCTCCTCCCTGTGACTGGATCTATTGGTGGCCTGTGGATGATATTGATTGGCAGGTGGAACAACTGCCCCTTCTTCACAACTTTTCTTTTAGCTATGTCCTCCCTCATCTTGTTCTGCTCAGTACCAAGAACACCCGAGGCAAGCTCTCCACCAGGTGCAACAATTATATCCTCAGAGCTAGAGCTTGAGTCAGAAGACTCCTCTTCTGAAATTCTCTTCTTTTTCTTTTTCTGCACGCTCTGCCCTTTACAGGGGTTGTCATCTTCTGTTGTGTTGGCATGATGTTGCCCTGGATCCATGGCATCAAGTCCTTGATAAGATTGACTGAGTCCCTGCATATCTCAGCTAGCCCATCTGGAACACAGCACTCTGGGCACAAGAAATCCATCTTGCATATAACATTTCTTAAACCTTTCGATGTCTCTACCAAGAAAAGGAGGTTGTCAGAATCCTCATCTTCATAATCCAGTTTGTACACAAGGCCATACTGAAAACCTTGTGTTGTCGTAATCTTTCCTCTCCCATATGCCCCTGCGAACACAAGAAGGACTACATTCTTTTCTTCAACATACTGAAGGCACCACTGCAGATTTGTCATGTCCCGCAGTGGACGATCTGTCCTTAAGACCTCAGCGTCCCTCGACCTATCCTTCATAGTTGTATCATCCTCAGGAATTTTGATGCTACTCTGTCCTCCAGAGGATATTCCTAGCGGGTTGCTGGCCTTCTCAGAGGACAAGGATGCAATAATTTTCTTTGGTTTTGCTTGGTGACCAATGCCTTTGTCACGTTGCTGATCACCAGAGCCCATGGTGACTCTCAGCTTCTTGAAGGGCCTCTCACTCTTGGACTCCGCATCCCTGAAGGCGATTGGAAATATCAGCTCATACGTAAATGTGGTTTTCAAAGGCCCAAGTCGATGCTAGGCATCGACTTTTAGGTTCAAGTCGATGCCAGGCATCGACTTTTAAGTGCAAGTTGATGCCAGGCATCGACTTTGTGTGCAAGTCGATGCCAGGCATCGACTTGCACCCCCAAGTCGATGCCGGGCATTGACTTGCACACAAAGTCGATGCTTGGCATCGACTTGCACTTAAAAGTCGATGCCTGGCATCGACTTGTACCTAAAAGTCGATGCCTAGCATCGACTTGAACCCAAAAGTCGATGCCAGGCATCGACTTTGCACCCTAAAGTCGATGCCTGGCATCGACTTTCAGGCCAACTTCGATGCCAGGCAAGTCGATGCCTGGCATCGACTTTTAGGTGTAAGTCGATGCCAGGCATCGACTTGCACGAAAAACTCGATGCCTGGCATCGACTTGCACCTGCAAGTCGATGCGTGGCATCGACTTGCACACAAAGTCGATGCCCGGCATCGAATCTTACGTGTAAGTCGATGCCAGGCATCAACTTGCAGCCTCAAAGTCGATGCCTGGCATCGACTTACACCTAAAAGTCGATGCCAGGCATCGAGCTGTACCCTCATTGGATCTATATGATTAGAGCTAAGAAAATAAAAACCTAGAAAGCAGACTCTTTACACAAACATACAAAGGGAATCTTTTAGGAATCTTTTTATATGGTATGATTTTGTCTACCTCTTGGTACTCTTGCCAACATTCTTCTTCTCCATCAGAGTTGCCTTGCTGGTATGCTGAGCTCTGTGCTCCATGGCTGTCTGTGCTCTGTTGCTCTCTCTTGCTCGTGGATTTTGAAAATGAGAATGATCTCCTCCTCTGCTATTTATAGGCAATCGGGTAACTTGAACCAGAGACTAACTAGATCTAACTGAATGAGTCCAGTTGCTAACTATATCTGTCAACTTATCTAACCAGGGAATACCACCCACACAAATAGGCTGTTTCAGAGCCACTTTAATGAAATATTCATAGAACCTTGCAACTATTTATATACATTTGCATGTGTTAGACGATAATAACTCAATCCAACTTTCGGACGAGTATTATCGGGTCCTTGGGTTCTTGGGAGTGGTAGGGGTCTGTTAGACAGAGGCCCTGTACTATTTTCCCAATCCTTTACACAATCACCAGTAATTGCTCACTTCTTAATACAGGAGTTGAGTTTGAATACTAACTACTCCTCGGTATGATAAGCACTGGAATGTTTGGCCCTGAATATACTATGGTAATAGCACAGTGATTCTGTCAAAACTTACAACTACGAGAATACGTTCCTCTCAAAATACTCCGCAATAAGACGATTTCATGTGATAACTAAATACACCGAACGAAATGCACAGACAACTCAGATCGAGATTATATTAAACTTTTCGTATACTGACTCAGATCGCAGATTTATACCGCAATTAATGACTTACTAAGACTTCTGTCCACACACAGCTCCTTGTCGAATACTCAATGATCACCGATTACTATATAAAACCCTGGTTACTTGACCGAAAAGGTACTAAACTCTGTTATTACACAGTCCCACGCATGACAATCAATACACAATCTCACAATCGAGAACTACAGAGTCATATATAACTGTTCATCAAGTAGACTCACAGCATCACGAACTTTTCAATGAGAATCGATTCAACCAAAGAATAGCAGAGTAATTAAATATGAATAGAATGAAACAGTATTCAATGTCCTCAATAATATCTCATACATAGTCTTCTAAAATATGTTACTCGTGGTCTCCGAACACTTCAGTTACGATGTGATCAACCCTCATCACTACAGCGCGCAACAGAACAGAGACGTATCTATCCTTCTGTCTCTCTCACATACATTCATGTTAACTATCACCTCAAGAGTCTGTTTAACACCGTAAAATCTGCTCCAACAGTCGAACGAAATGATGACGCAATGACTGAACTCTTTTCTCTTCATGTCTTCTGCTTTTTATTGCTTCCGCATTCTTCATCTACCGACTCTTGCGAAATTTCCTACCTCCCCGTCATTTCAGCCACCAATCTTGTTTATCCTTCTTCTGCGGTTGCGGTTGTCTCGCTCCCTCTGCCTTGTAGCACTGGCACGCACGGTGGACTCGAACCCGCAAGTGCAATAGTGTAGATAATATCCTTTTGCCTGGGCTATCTTCCTGTTTTCCTCCTTTACCCGCATCAGAAAGACTATGTATACTGTCCATATCCTGCTGTTGATTCAGCAAATATCTTTCAATCCCGAATGTGTCACTGTACGTGATAGGTCGTATTTTCCTCCAGAACTTCCTCAAACTCGTATAGCTGGTCTAATTGCCTCTTCATGAAGTCCCGCTTTCTTATATACTGGGCTTACCTTCTTGATCATGTGCTGTAAGCGCTTCGTCTATGGAATCAAAGTACCCTCTGTGCTGTTGAATCCATATCTTCTGCAGAAGTGATGTAACCATACAGTATCCTATCACCACCTGGCTGAAATATCCGTTTACAGTGTCTGTCGGTCCATGCCAGGGTTTGAATCCCCAATCCTTTCTGATTGTACTCGTTCTAGTGATGGAACAAGTATAGCTAACCATCTCCTGCGAAAAAGTGTCCAGCGATTTTTAATATGGCTATCCAACTGTTCTTTTAATAAATCTATGTCCATATTTGTCATCATTGTGGCATTTAATTCTACACCCTCATCTTTTAATATCTGCTTTTCAAATTCCTGCAATACTTGTATTCTTGACTGCAAGAGTTGATTTTCGGCTTGCAGGTGAGCATTCAGGGTAGAAAAACTGGACATCTCAGTTTGAATTTGTGTTTGGATAGCTTGCTGCCACTGATTAAAGTCTTGGACATACTTTTTTACGGTGATCAATTCGGCCGTAATATGCTGGTTGTCTTGTTGTAACACCTGTATTAACGCATCTTTGTCGTCCAATTCTTTTTGCATCTGTGTCATTACTGAGTTGGACTTAGTCATCGTTGCTAATAACAACTCGTTTCGGTGCTGAATTGCTTGTTCCTGTTGCCGTAAATATTGGGAAACTTCTTGGAGTTGGTTCTGCATTTTTGTAACAAAATCGGGTTGGAGGTCATTCGGTGTTTGCTTTGGATTGGCAGTGGGCACGTTGTCTGTCTTTTGTCTTCTAAGGGACAGCCGAAATGGTGTTCCTACTGTTTGGTTCTGTGGGCTGTTACCTGTGTTTGGTTCTGTGGAGGGTTGGGCTTCTTCTTCAGGCGCTGTGTGGTGTTCGTAGCAAAGAGAGGGGGACGAGTGTAACTGTTTCTTCTTTACAGACTTGGCAAAATCAAATATAGCAGCTAAATATACAGGTAAACGAGTGTATTTTTGGGACCTGCGTCTATCCCCAACAAAAAACTGTTTGTGTAAATGATTGTACAACCAGTGAGCCCAACTTACTTTTCATCCTTTCTCTGCTTGTACTAGAGGCGAAAAATTTTCTCTAGACATAAGATCAAATCTGACTATAAAGCAGAGCCTTTCTAAGTACCATCTAAATTGTCCACGACGAGTATATGTGGCATTCTTGATCATGAAATAGCATCTACGACCTTCGCCCTCACCAAATTCCTTTTTCAGGTCGTTATAAGAACATTTGGGAAAAGTTGCTTCTTCGTACAACGGTAATTGAAATACTGACGAAACTAATTGTGGAGAAAATTGTACCTGATTTTCAAGAAAACCTTTTGTTTGTCGCATAATATGTAACTGATTCTCTGCATCGTTGTTGCCTGTCCACTGTTCCCAGGGTAATTTAGCAAACTGTAGGAGTCCAATCCTTCGTAACCAGTTCTCATTTTCCCTTGAAGAACTGTCAAACTCTATTTTGAACTCTGTGGAAAATAATATGTGTTTATGCAGACCTGGTGATGTTATCGAAGTTCTTGAGTCATCTTCATCACCCTGTGATGTAGTATCAGTTGTTGTCACAACACGGTTCTGTGTAAGCGTGCGTTTTCTGAGTTGCCATCTTAGTGTATCCGATTCAGACATGATTGTAAGACTAGCCGAAAGTAATGTGCTAGAGGTTAATGAGCACAAGAACTTGCAGAACACTATACAGAAAAATACTTTGCCGGTCATACGCATTTTATAAATACTAGAACTTGAGCTGCCAGTCGCTAGAATGATGGTATTCCATTCTGATATGACATTTCAGACTGCTTACCGAGATTCTAGAATCAAAATCATCATTCTGGAAATCGATGCTAAACTTGGGACGTCTTTTACATGTGCGAAAAATATTATAGACAAAAATCATGACTTTTATTAACATATACCAGTACAACACCGGATTTGTAGGCCCAAAATCTAAAGTTCTGCTTCGAGACCTTCTAAATACATATTTCTAGCTGACCGAAAGATACGGGCAATCTTTTTCTTAAGCGTTTCTAATACATTTTTCAGGGTGTCGGGTTCTAATAATTGGGCATCTGTCCGCACCGAACTGAGCGCTATAGCTCCCGAAAGTAAATTTTCAGCCTCTGTTTGTAAAAATGCTTCCTGTAAATAAAATTCATTGGCCAATGCTGCATCTCTGGCCGTCTTCATATCTGTTACTTGTTGCTGCATTCGATGGATGTTATCATTTTTGTTACGTACTTGATTCTCGAGTCTTTCTAACTGTTGGTTCAGGAACTGGATTGTTTTGTAAAATGCATCTCTTTCTCTTCTCGTATCTGCTAATCTTTTCTGTTTCTGAGGCTCTTCAATGAGATACTTATGCAGTATGTTGTTGACTGTTGATAAACTGTTTTTTGTTGTATCTAACTCGAATTCTGTTTGAGTTAGCCTTCTTCTAGTTTCTTCCAGTAAGTTGCCTAATGCAATTCTGCCATCTTCTGCATCTTTGAAGTTCTGTGTTAGCTTAGTGATTTCTGCAGTGGCTTCTGTCAATATTTCTTTATGATTGTTTATAGTTTCCAGAGCTTCATCTCGCTGTTTTGTTATATCTGCCTGATCACTGAGTCGTTCTTGCAGCTGTTTCACCTGCTCTTGTAGGGCTTGATTTTCTGCTTTTACTGTATATATTTCTTCTTGAAGCGGAGTGATATCTGCTTCCAATATTTCTATTTTCTGCTGCAACTCCTTGTAAATGTTGTCTGTATCAGCTCTCATCTGAGCAGGTAATTGCTTGGAGAGGTTAATAAGAAACTGTCCGATTGATGCTAATTCGGAAAATACTTGAACAGATTGTGTTTGTGGAAGTTGTCGCGGTTGAGCAGACGTATTGGTGCGTAATTGATAGGAATTCGGTGGTGAGTAGTTCGGGGAAGATGATGATGTATGATCGGGATGGTCTTGAATGGGATGTGCTTCCTGTTGCGGTGGTAAAATAGGACGAGCTGTGTTAGAATTAATTACCTTATTTGCCTCCTGTTGTTCATTCGCAGAGAAACCGACATCTGTTGTTTCTGCTGCCTTCAGGAGCTTATCTAATGCATCATTAGTAGGTTGACATTCATGGATTTGTTGATTCTCTTGCTGCTGCTGTTGACAGACTTTATCAGTTGACATTGCTTCCGTTTCAGTCTGCTTCTGCGTTTGTAGATGCTCAGATGCTAATGACTGCGTCGATGATTCCTGGTGCATCGATGTATTTGTATCATGAAACCTCTCTTCCTCTTGATGCTTGGCTTCTGTTTCTGCTTCCTTGTCTTGCTTATCAGCTTCATTCTCTACTTGTACTTCCTGCTGTTGTTCGTGTTCCTTTTGTGTTACTCCGCCTGAATGCCGGTCAACCTCCTGTTGAACTTCTTCGCCTTGTTCGACTGAGTCTGCATTCTTACTTTCAGAAGAACTGATTCTGATCCGTTTTCTTCTGAATAACTGATTAATTTCTTCTTCATCTTCGTCGTCTTCATCTAAGGGTTGCGCTGATTCTTCAATTTGTAACACTGGTCCTCTTGGTGGTGGTTGTGCTTGCATTATGGTTGGAAACAGAAATGATAAAATGTGTGGTAGTCGAGATCTCGGGGTTTTTCCTTTGTTAACTTGCTTCATAATGGAGACACACTCCTTATGAATACGTTGAAAGAAGAATGAAGCAAAGTTAACAGGTTCTCGGGCAGCTATGTCTATGGCAGAATAAAACGGTCGAGAAATACCATAGGTACGTTTTTGAAAGTTGAGTATAGCAACGAGGAATTGTAGTGCAGTTCTTTCAGGTTCTGGTCGACAGAGAATGGCGTATTCATTCGATGAAAATCGCGGGAATAATTCTGCCATTCGGGTTGCTGAGATCATGGGAACATTCTCGCGGCCTTGTGGAGTCAAATGATAAACTTCTGTAAACACTTGGAATGTGATCACAGTTCTAGACGGTAAGGAAGGGAAAACCCATCGTTTCTCAGTAGGAGATACCCGAGCGATAGCGGAAATAATCTGTGCAAAGAAGGGGTGAGCTTCCACTGAGTGCCAGGGCAACTCGGCGAAACTACCCAATCCTCGTATATGCAGATAATTTCCTACTTCAGCCGGGATACCCTCGGCAAAAGCTGTATAGTTCGCTAGAGATTCCATTACACAGAGATACAAGACGCAGAACACAAGTATTCAGAAACTATGGCTGTGGTCGCAAAAGACTAAATTACCTATCTGGCGAGTTTAAGTGAGTTATATAAGGAATTTGTACAGAGAATATTTTAAACAGTATTAATTATACAAAACGGACAGTAATGTCTATATCTGACGTGCGTGCATGCAGAGATAGAAAAACGGGAGCGGGCGGCTGGACATAAATAGATATTAAAGTACGGCGATTACACTTATTTTATTGATTATACCGAATTAAAACAAAAGGAATTAAAAAACAAAAAAAAGAAAATTAAAAATTTTGTGGTACGCTGTGTACCCTTGTTATAGCCGAGGTGGCGCTACTTGATACGGCCGTAGCTTTGAACCGTTTATCGCTTTTGAAAGTGGTTGTCCAGTCAATGTAGTCAATCGAAAAGTAGCCGGACCAATTTGTTCTGAAATCTTGAATGGACCGAACCAACGTAACTTGAATTTTCCGGCTGATCTATTGGATTTTGCATTGTAAAAGAGAACAAGCTGTCCTACCGAAAATATTGGAGTCTTTAAATTTCGGTCGTGTGTCCTGGCCTGTCTTAATTGAATTTCTTTCATAGTTAAGAAACTGAGCCATCGGTGTTCATCTAATTCTCTAAGTGTTTCCAGCCGAAATACCAATGACTCTTCGGGTAAAAGCTTCTGAGACGTTGCTACTCTTAAACTTGGTATTACAATTTCCATCGGAGCTATTGCTTCTATTCCATAGGCTAACTTAAATGGTGTCAAGCCGGTGGTTACCTTATATGTAGTGCGATAGGCCCATAAGACTGCAGGTAGCAACTGATCCCATCTTTCCGGTGTTTCTCTGGTCAATTTCTGAAGCATATTTAGCAGAGATTTGTTGGTACTTTCTGCCAATCCATTTGCACGAGGATAATATGGTGAGCTGAATTTATGACTGATCTGGAATGACTGTGTTAATGCTTTCATCAACTTGTTCATAAAATGAGTACCCTGATCTGAAACAAGCTCTAGTGGCAGTCCAAATCTTGGAAAGACATCTGTTAATAAACATTTCGCTACTTCAACTGCTGTAGCCGAGCGTAAAGGCCATGCTTCTGCCCACCTGGTTGCATAATCTGTGCAAGTCGATATATACCTGTTATTGCTGAATACTGCGGGAGGTGTGATTGGACCAATGAAATCAAGACCCCATTTCTGAAATGGTTCTAAAGGAAGTACTGGATGAAGTGGAAAGTAATGGCGTTGTAGTGGTTGTCCAGTTCTTTGACAGCTATCACAAGTTTTGATAAATTCCAATATATCTCTATACATAGTTGGCCACCAAAGTCCACTTTGCAGAATTTTCCGGTGAGTAAGATCTGCTGCAAAATGTCCACCGAAAGGAGTTGAGTGAGCCAAAGTGATAACTGAGTTAACTTCATGTGGTGGAATACAGCGAAGTAAGATTCCGGTATGATCTGTATAATATAATTCTCCAGCAACTAACCGGAATCGTCAGCTAAAACCTGCAAATTTTCGGCATGTAGCTGTGGGGATTTCAGAAGGTAGATATCCACTTGAAAGGAAGGTCAATAATTGATCATAATACGTAGTTGGCACTGGTTGGTTTGACAATTCTTCAGTAGTTGGTTCTGAAGTATAAATGGCTAGCGTTGTATCATTTATACCAACCGGAGGTTCACCTGAATCTAAGCGTGACAAAAAGTCTGCTAAAGCATGTGAACTACCTGGCCGATGAACGACATCATAGTCGAATTCTTGCAATAGTAGAACCCATCGTGCTAGGCGGCCACCGATATGTTGCTGCCGAACCAAGTAAACCAATGCAGCGTGATCGACATGAAATGTAAATTTTCGGCCCAATAAATAATGTCTGAATTTTTTTACCGAATATACTAATCCTAAGCATTCCCTCTCAGTTACCGAGTAGTTCTTTTCTGCAGGTGCTAATCTTCTGCTAGCATAGTATACTGGTCTGAACCATTTATCTGTTTGTTGCATTAGTACACTTCCTACTGCTATATCAGATGCGTCAACAAATACATGAAATGGGTTATCCCAATCTGGTGGCTGTAAAATGGGAACCTGTGTTAATAACTGTTTCAGTCGATCAAATGCTACCTGACATTCCTGAGTCCATTCAAATTGCCTTGCGGTTTTGGAAATTAATTTGTTCAGTGGTATTGCCACATGAGCAAGCCACCGTAAATGCCTTCCATGCCATCTCACTTGTCCCATAAATTGCATTACTTCCTTAGGTGTATTAGGCACCGGAGCTTCTAATACTGCTGAAATTTTATCGGGATCAACTTGAATACCCTGTGCTGATATGATGTGACCAAGTAATTTACCGCATGAAACTGCGAACACAGATTTGTTTGGGTTTAAACACAATCTATATTCTCTACATCTCTGAAAGCAACATCGTAAATGTACTAGATGTGCAATCATTTTACCGAAAATTGAAAAATCGTCAAGATATACTTGCATGAATGAGGTAAGATAAGGAGAAAATATTTCTTGCATACATCTTTGAAATGTGCTTGGTGCATTTCTCAATCCAAACCACATTACGGTACAAGCAAAAACACCCCAATTTGTAATAAATGCAGTTTTCGGTATATCTTCCTCAGCCATTCTTACTTGGTTATATCCACTGTATCCATCTAGAAATGAATACATCTCATGACCTGCTACTTTATCAAGCATCGTATCCAAAAAAGGAATTGGAAAAGGATCCGGTATTGTTGCAGCATTTAATTTCCGATAATCTACGCAAATTCTCAATTGCTTGTTTTTCTTTGGTACAATTACGATTGGTGAAATCCATTCTGCATGTTCTATTGGTACTATGAACCCAACTTTTAATAGCCTATCAAGTTCAGCCTTTACCTAAGATGCATAATGTGGGTTCATCCGGTAACTGGTTTGCCTTATCGATTTTGCTTCTGGTTTTAGCATAACTCTGTGTTGATAGATACGAGGATCCAGACCCTTCATGTCTTTGTAATCCCATGCAAAGACGTCAGTAAATTCTTGGAGTAGCTTGATTAAATCTGCTTGAAAAACTTCAGGTAAGTTTTGCTTTATCTTTACAGGACGAGGGTGGTCTTCATCTCCAAGATTATAAGTAATTAACTGATCTTCTAGAACATAAAATTGTTGATGTTTCTCTGTATCAGCGGAAGGTTCGAGAAGCTGCTGTAATTCATTACCTTGAATCGAAATGGTATTGTCCTCCTTAATTCCTTCGACAATGGGTATTACTGTACATACTGAAGCATTCCAAGTGTCTACCAAAGACTGTAGATCAATAGTTCCTATTGTCATCAAATCAACATTATTCTTCAGAAATTCTTCTTCTTCGTCATCCGACAATCCATCTAACATATGAACTGGTTCGGCGAAATATGGTCGAGCATGTAACTCACAGGGTTGTATAGCATCTAAATTTACAACACACTTGCGGTTTTTATCTTTGAATGTAAGTTCCTGAGCTGACCAGTCTTGAATTACCTTGGCTTGTTTTAACCAAGGACGACCGAAAAGTAGATTGTAGTCTAGGGTGGATTCCGGCAATTCAAGAACAACAAAAGTCATCTTGAATGTTGTGTCTTGGACAGTTATAGGTATATCTCGGACCAGTCCTACTGGATGAACTCTAGATTGATCAGCCATCCTAACAAAAAATTGAACTGGTTCTATCTTAGTCCATCCTAACTTTTTACACAGTGACGCAGTGGCAATATTCACGCCGGACCCCCCATCAATTAAAACTTGTGGAATTTGATGTTTATTAAACCATACCGTAATCAGAGGAACTGAGTGATCTACCGTAGAGTCTGGTTCCGTTTGTACGGTTGCGGTAGCCGGAATGCAAGCAGGTTTTGTAGTAGACTGTTGTTGAAATTGTTGGCGTATTCCTGGTACTAATGCCAGTAATTGCCCGAAAGGCAGTGTGATGGATGCTTTTGACAATATATCCCAAGTTGGTTGCACTTGATTTTCATCTTCCTTAACTGTTGAAGACGAAGCTTGGTCTGAAGGTGGTAATTCTACTGCAGATGATGTACCTGCTTTTGTTTTGTCAGCATGAACTTGTGTGGTATCCGGGGACTGGATCACTGGAGTAGGTTCTGGAAAAACAGGTGGTTCTACGGTAGTCCACTGGCTAGCCTTATGATACATTCTGTGTTGTTCACGTATCCCTGGCTCAAATAATTCTGCTGTTGGTTGCAATTGTTTACCGGAACGCGTTTGAACTGCTGCTGCCTGTGTCTCTACAGGTGTAATTGTTACCACATTGGCCATTGGGTTTTGACGTTCCTTTTTCCTTTGATCATATTCCGCTGCATCTCTACAGAATCTTCTAATATGGCCCAACTATCCACAGAAATGACATCGAGGTGGTGGTAAATTTTGATTTTCCGGTGGTGGTCCATTCTGCCAGCGCGGTGTGTTATAGTTGTTGTTCCTCTGTCCTCGATAATGTCGATACCCTTGTTGTTGATTGTGTCTCAAATG
The DNA here is from genome assembly GCA_020310875.1 of Ceratopteris richardii. Lineage (NCBI taxonomy): Eukaryota > Viridiplantae > Streptophyta > Polypodiopsida > Polypodiales > Pteridaceae > Ceratopteris > Ceratopteris richardii. The sequence continues at coordinate 17,735 of MU260200.1, read as the reverse complement.
TGGGGGTACATATTGATTGGATGATTGCCCTTGCTCTTGAATAATTGCATTAACTGTTGCTACTCCTTGTCTTCTAGCATTGTATGCACAATTTTCAGTGGTACGTCCTACAATGTTACAGATGGCGCAATAAGTCTGATTTAACGCACACTGGGCACTTGTATGTCCTGAATTCTTGCAAGTGGTACAATATACTTGCCTGGTTATATCTTCAGCCATATGTTTATTTGTTTTAATCCATTCCAAATCCTCTGAAAATCCTCCAACTTTGTTTTCTAGCTGAAGGGTCATTGCTATCACTGCGTCGAGGGTCATGGCTCCTACACATCTTATAATCATGATTTGCCTAAGTTGGGGAAGCAAACCATTGATAAACCACTGTGTAATAACATCGTCGGGTAAGTTAGCATGGGCCTGGGGTAGCTGCCTTAAATGCGTCCTGAACAGGGTAGCATACTCTTGTACAGTTTGATTTGGTTTCTATCTATTGTTCTGTAAATACTCAAAGATCTCTGCAGGATTTTTTTTCAACCTGAATCGCTGCAGAAAAGCGTCTCGTACTGCTTCATAAGTACCGAAATGATTAATATCATATTCAGTAAGCCACCTTGCTGCTTCATTCACAAGTGTAGATTGAAAAACAATTGCTTTGTACGCCGGATCCGGTGGATGGTTGAGAACAGCATAACTGATTTCGAAGGTGCGTACGTGAGCATCTGGGTCATCTCCTGGAAACCCACTAAACTTTGTGTATGTTACTCCCGTTGAAGCCAATCTGGGTTGACCTACTTGTCGTTGTAGTTGTTCATTCATCGTAAATGTATTATACACTCCTTCTGTAATTCTGGTTGGAGTTTCTGAACTACCGAAATTTGTTTCGCCTAATGGCACACTTTCCGGTGCAATTAGCTTACTTACTATATTGCGAATTTCTGTTTCAAATAGTCTTCCTTCCTCCTTGATATCCAAAGTAGGAGGACTTGCTCCCAAACGTTGTAGTTGAGCTGAAGATTCAGCCGAAAGTGCTGAATCGTCACCGAAAAACTGTGTTTTTCTTACCGAAGTTCCATCGGAAGGATTCAAAATCGTGACTGGATACAACGTAGATTCGCCTGTATTAATTTCCTTCCCTAAAGTGTTTCTAATCGTATCTGAATCTATTCCAAAGACTTTTATGCTAGATTCCAACTGCGTCTTAATCGGTTCCAAAATTGCTGTATTTTCGACAGTCTGTACCGTAGTAACACCAGACAATTCTAGAGATGTACTACGTTCTACCGTAATTTCACCGGAATCAGTGTTATCGTTTGTCACTTTTTCGACAACTGGGTCAGGTCTAATTGTACTAGTACCTCCCAAAGTTGTTCTTAATATCCCTAACTGATGATTCTTGGGATACTTTTCTCCTGATCGGGTAATCGGCATGTAGCATTTCCGTACTGATCATATAGTATTACGAACACACAGTATCGCAACAATCTGATTCTGTTGCTACTGTCCTTCCGACAGAATTTTAATTTGAACAAAATACCAGGCAATCTCAATGCCACATCCCCAGTAGGATCGCCAAATGTTAGACGATAATAACTCAATCCAACTTTCGGATGAGTATTATCGGGTCCTTGGGTTCTTGGGAGTGGTAGGGGTCTGTTAGACAGAGGCCCTGTACTATTTTCCCAATCCTTTACACAATCACCAGTAATTGCTCACTTCTTAATACAGGAGTTGAGTTTGAATACTAACTACTCCTCGGTATGATAAGCACTGGAATGTTTGGCCCTGAATATACTATGGTAATAGCACAGTGATTCTGTCAAAACTTACAACTACGAGAATACGTTCCTCTCAAAATACTCCGCAATAAGACGATTTCATGTGATAACTAAATACACCGAACGAAATGCACAGACAACTCAGATCGAGATTATATTAAACTTTTCGTATACTGACTCAGATCGCAGATTTATACCGCAATTAATGACTTACTAAGACTTCTGTCCACACACAGCTCCTTGTCGAATACTCAATGATCACCGATTACTATATAAAACCCTGGTTACTTGACCGAAAAGGTACTAAACTCTGTTATTACACAATCCCACGCATGACAATCAATACACAATCTCACAATCGAGAACTACAGAGTCATATATAACTGTTCATCAAGTAGACTCACAGCATCACGAACTTTTCAATGAGAATCGATTCAACCAAAGAATAGCAGAGTAATTAAATATGAATAGAATGAAACAGTATTCAATGTCCTCAATAATATCTCATACATAGTCTTCTAAAATATGTTACTCGTGGTCTCCGAACACTTCAGTTACGATGTGATCAACCCTCATCACTACAGCGCGCAACAGAACAGAGACGTATCTATCCTTCTGTCTCTCTCACATACATTCATGTTAACTATCACCTCAAGAGTCTGTTTAACACCGTAAAATCTGCTCCAACAGTCGAACGAAATGATGACGCAACGACTGAACTCTTTTCTCTTCCTGTCTTCTGCTTTTTATTGCTTCCGCATTCTTCATCTACCGACTCTTGCGAAATTTCCTACCTCCCCGTCATTTCAGCCACCAATCTTGTTTATCCTTCTTCTGCGGTTGCGGTTGTCTCGCTCCCTCTGCCTTGTAACACATGGAAATTACACTTCAATGGCAAGAGTATGGTATGTACATGAGGATGTCTAATCTCATGTAGAAATTTTTTCTTAGAATCTCTTGCTTGGGAGAAAATCAAGTCTAATTTGTGTTGAATATGGGAAATTAATGACATCTTTATAGTGTTATCCTGCTCACTTTAGTTCATATTCACATTTATCTTGTAACACATTGTTGAAATGGAAAATCAATGTATGAATAAACATTCAAGTAAAGATCCTTGCAACTATTTATATACATTTGCATGGAAATTACACTTCAATGGCAAGAGTATGGTATGTACATGAGGATGTCTAATCTCATGTAGAAATTTTTTCTTAGAATCTCTTGCTTGGGAGAAAATCAAGTCTAAGTTGTGTTGAATATGGGAGATTAATGACATCTTTATAGTGTTATCCTGCTCTTTTTAGTTCATATTCACATTTATCTTGTAACACATTGTTGAAATGGAAAATCAATGTATGAATAAAAATTCCATGTACCTCTTTTACACATAATTCTTTTTTAATATACTTTCATCTACCTCTTTGAGATCTAGCCAAGACCACAATAAAACCTAATCCTTGAAATCTTATTTACCAAAGGTAAAATTTCTTCTTGTATAGTCTTCAATGGCACTACTCCAAACAATTTTAATATATAATCCAATTGGAACTCAACTTGGATATATTTTGATTCACTCACAATGCTAAGACTCAATGACTCATATCTAGTTAGAAATCAACTGTGTTTCTCATTTCAAAAGTGAATCAAATCTTTGGTTCCCTTATTAGGGTATATTTGAGTAATTAAGTGATTTGATGTAATTTGATGTTTAATGTTATTTAATGTTACTTTAATAAACTTTTGATTTCATATCTTCTTGATGTGACATTTGATGTGACATCTTCACTTGATCTCGGATTTCTACTTATTTAAAAAGGTCATTCATCTTCAATCTTCTGTGAACTCAGTGAAGATGAGCTCAATCTTTTCAGTGGATGCTTGGGCATCAGCTTCCTCTGCTCATATTGATACAGTTTCGGATTCATTGTTCTCAGTTGACCCTTTCCACAGAAGTGATGATCCCTATGATTTAGAACGTGCTGGTGATTCCATGTTTTCTGTTGAGTCATTTAAGTTATCCAATTCACAGTGCAATGCTGCTCAACCAAATGCACCTCTTGATCTCCCATGTGATCCAACCATTGATCTTCCTTCTGACTCAAGTGCATGTGGAGCAACGGAAAATCAAAGCAAGCTCAATCTACGATTTAAAAGAAGGCCTCGTGAAGTAAGTCAAAAAAGATTTAAATTTCTTACTTCAGATAGACAGATTGCATTGGATATTGTGAAGCATTGTTGTGGTTTGAAATGTTTGTACAATTTAGGAATGAAGAAATTAAAGCACCTAAGAGAAAAATTCCTCCATTTAGATAGTGAAAGGCAGGATATATACCTTGTTTCTCGCATGCAAATGATTGAGGATAACATGTCAGTAACGCGTGTTGGTTTTGAATATTTCTTTAGTCAAGGGATGCGATGCTGTAGGGCTGCATTTAAAATTGCAATGGGTGTGGGAAATTTTAGAATACATAGGGTTCAACAAGGTCTTTTGAATGGGGATCTCATTTTGGATACGTTCCATGTTGGGACCAAAGGATCTGTTGGACGTCATGCAATGAATTGGATGATGAACTATTTTAGCTTGCATTGTGAGGTTATGCCTACAACTGGAAGGTTGCACTTGTCAGATAACTTTACTCGTCGAGAGGTATTTCAAATATATAGATAAGACATGGAAAATAGAAATGAGAAGTATGTGTTGTATCGTTACTTTACTCGATTATGGAAGGAAGAGTTTAACAATGTTTCTATTCCTCGTAAAGTTAGAATGGGTGAATGTTCAATTTGCGCCACTTTGAAAAACATGGCAAAAGGGGCTACAACACCACAGGAAAAGAATAATTTTAAAAACCTTCTTAACAACCATCGTGAGAGTCAAGCTTTAGAGAGAAAGAAAGCAATTCATCATCGAAGTAAAGCACTCAGAAATCCGAAGCGTTATATGTGTTTGTTGATCGATGGTATGGGTAAAAAAAAAACTTGTTTGCCACATTTTTATCGCATCCCTAAGGACATTGGAGATGAAGTCCTTGTGCAAATGCATTTGGTTGGTGCTTTGGTATACAATGGAACTGTAATGTCCAAGGTTTTCTTCACATATCCGAATGTGCATAATGATCCAAACCTTACAGTTACTGTCATTCATCGTGTTTGGCAATCATGGAAGGATCTTTTGCCACCAACTCTATATTTGCAACTAGATAATACTGCAAGAGAGAATAAAAATTCTACAGTCTTTGGATATTTAAGCATGCTTGTTGAAAAACAGGTATTTCAGAAGGTTAAGGTAAATTTCCTTCTGGTTGGCCACACTCATGATCACAGTGATCAAATGTTCAGTACTTTCTCTAAGAAGTTGGCACATAACAATGCTTTTACTCTTCCGATTTTATCTGAGTTGATTTCAGAAGCATATACTCCAAAACCAGAAGTTCAACACCTCACACAGATTTATGACTTT
>MU260199.1:327500-332500 GCA_020310875.1 Ceratopteris richardii | reverse complement strand
TATCTATCTATCTATCTACCTACTACCTATCTATCTATCTCTATCTATCTATCTAATCTATCTATCTATCTATCTATCTATCTAATCTATCTATCTATCTATCTATCTATCTATGTATCTATCTATCTTATCTATCTATCTATCTAATCTATCTATCTATCTATCTATCTATCTATCCATTCTATCTATCTATCTATCTATCTATCTATCTGTTGGAGCAGCAACAATCATCAATCAGTGATTATATGAAGGATCAAATTGAGACGATATGTGGAAGAATGAAGATTACTTTCAGGAGGAAGAAATAGAATCAGAAAGGTTTCTTTTGTATTATTACTCTTGTAAATAGTTCAATGTTAATTTTGAAAAAGATGACGAGTTAAGGACTCGTGGTATATCTATCTACAGATACGTATTCATAGGTAGAGAGAGTAATAGAGATCAGATAGAGAAGAATAGGTGAAGAGGTGATGAACATTGTATGTATCATCAATCATATGTATGAAAAAGTAATGAAGAAGAAAATGTTGTAGAATTCTGCGCGTCGATCTTCTCTCCCATTCTCCTTCTGTGCTTAATCTTTTGAAGAATCCTTTTGCACGTATCTAAGTCCATAGCTAATCTATCTATGGCTAGAATTTGAGAGATTAATTTCAATCAGGTTGTGAGAATTATGTTTAGGAACATTCATATGTGAAGATGTTCTGAGAGTCGAAAAATCTGGCGCACATTTCATTTTCAAAGAAATGGTCAGTGCTCAGTCCACAGTGTAAAGTTTTACACAAGTGAGGGCTCAAAATCTAAGTTGGAAGGTAAGCTATCTATGGCTAGAAGATCTTGATCAAACGGGTTCAGAGTTGGGAGAACCAGTGCTAAGAAGTTGCAGGTGTCAAAGTCGCCATTGCAGAGAAGCACTTTCACACATAGGTAAAGTGTTTCACACATTTCTCAGTGTGTACTTAATCTTTTTGAGAGATTTAACTTGGCAAAGTTGCGCAACCTTAAGGCGAAGTGTTGTGCAAAGTTTTATCAAAAACTTTACAGGATTGATTAGTCAATGAGTGACTAATCTGCAGCAGACTTTTCTGAAGAAACTGAATTTTTCAGAATAATCAATTTTCTGATAATTTGGTGAAGATTCTCTAAATTAGGTGGAGTCTAAAGTTGATCTTGATATAGAAGTGATCTAAATTCAAGGTCAACTTGTTCTTTTGGAGATTAACACTCTCCATCAGTGGTATCAGAGCAGGTTGTGTCAAAATTGAAGTGAAGAAGACTCCGACTATTGCAGAAGTACAAATCTTTACATCTTGAAGGTGCAGAAGGGTAAAGGTTGAAGAAAGATTGAAGGAAGACATACAAAGAGCATCAAAAGGATCAGAAGGAGCAACATTCGAAGTAAAGGTACATTTATTATCTGTAAAGGTTAAAGATTTGAAGCTACAGGTGAAGTAAAGATGGGAGATAGTCTCCAAATTGAAAAGTTGGATAGAGAGAACTATCCTGCTTGGTCTATGAGGATGGAAGCTCATCTTATGAGCAAAGATCTGATAGGATACATCACAGGAGATGAAGAAAAGCCAGAATTCAGAGATCCTAGTGTTCCAACTAGGGAGGAGCTTGCATATTTGAAGAATTGGATGAAGAAGGATGCTCAAGCAAGAAGCATCATCTACATGGCAGTCAATGACTATTTGCTTCCTCACATTAGAGGACTTGAGAGTGCTTGTGACATTTGGAATGCTTTGGAAGAACATTTCCAAAATACAACCAAGTCAAGGAAGGCTTCACTATGGGCAGAGTTTACTACCTTCAAGAAGAAGGCCTCACAATCAATCTCTGATTATGTGACAAAGATGAAGGACATTGCAGATTCTTTAGGTGCAGTTGATGAAGATATTGAAGAAGACAAATTGGTAAGACAAATACTCACAGGGCTAAGAGGAGATGAGAAGTGGAAGCCTTTCATTTTATCTACAGAACTTTCATTAGATCACTTTACTCTTGATTTGAATCAATTGTTAGGACATATGCTAACTTTTGAGAATGATATCAAAGGAGATGTTGATAAGAGTGCAGGTCATGCAATGTACTCTAAAGACAAGAAGAAAGCCAACAAAGGGAAGCAACAATCAAGTGAAGAAGAAGGTACTTCAAACCAAGCAAACTTCATAAGAGGAAGAGGAAATGGCAGAAGTAGAGGAAGAGGCAGAAACAACAAAGAGAATGCAAGAGCTTGTTGGATATGTGGTAAGACCAATCATCTATCTCATGATTGTTGGCATAATAATCAAAACAATGGTAATTATCAGAACTTTAATCAAAGAGCAAGAGGTGGTAGATTTCAGAGAGGAAACTTCAGAGGTAGAGGTGGTAGGAATTCTTTTGGAAGAGGTGGAGGAAGAAGCTTCCAAAATCAATCCTATAATAACACCTACTATAACTATGCATCAGATCAGAAGGAGGATTCAACTCTCATTATGAATACATGTGAAACCTCACATGAGGACATGAGAGTGTTTTATATTGATTCAGGATGTAGTAATCATTTGAGTGGAAATATTGCTTTGATGACTGACCTAGATCACAATGCAATTAATCATACAGTGCAGACAGGTGATAATACAAAGCATAAGGTAAAGAAATTGGTTCAGTCAAAGCTAAGGATGGGAGCACTCTTCTGAGTAAGGTACTTTATGTTCCCACAATTCCAAAGAATTTGATCAGTGTAGGTCAAATTGTGGAAAAAGGTTATGAGGTAAGGTTTACCAATGATGGAGTTTATGTGGAAGACCCTAGTCAAGGGTATAAACAAGTTATTGCAGGAAAGAAAGAAGGAAGGCTTTTCACATTGAAGGTACAAGGAAATGTTGGACATGCTATGTTCACATATGGAGAGCAGAAGGTGTCAGAATTGGATCTTTGGCACAAAAGACTTGGACATTTTAATGAAAGAGGTATCAAAGAAATGATTAACAATGATTCAGTGCTTGGAATGCCCAACATTGCAGGTCAACACATGACATACAGATGTGAGGCATGTCAATTAGGTAAGGCTCATAAGCAATCCTATTCCAAGCATGGGTTTATGTATTCAGAAAGACTTGAATTGGTGCATACAGATGTGTGGGGTCCTTCAAAGGACTTTAGTATAAATGGTTCAAGATATTATGTCATATATGTTGATGATGCTACCAGGTGGATCACAATTTATGTGATTAAGGAAAAGTCAGAAGTGTTTAATACATTTAAACACTATCATGCATATGCAGAAAGGATTACAGGTCAAAAATTAAAGAGACTAAGGTCAGATGGAGGGGGAGAGTATTTTTCAAATGAGTTCAATGATTATTTGTGGAATGCAGGTATAAAGAGAGAAGTTACTTGCAGGTACTCTCCTCAACAAAATGGGGTAGCAGAAAGAAGAAATAGGACTCTTGTTGAGTTTGCAAGGTCCATGATGAAAGAGAAGAATTGCCCAAATTATTTGTGGGCTGAGGCTGTTAATACAGCTACATATTTGGTTAATAGATTGCCTTGTAAAGCTTTGCAGGGTATGACACCATATGAAGCTTGGTGGGGTAAGAAACCTACCTTGGATCATTGCAGAATATTTGGATGCTTGGCATATGCATATGTGCCATCTCAATTGAGGCATAAGTTGGAGCCTAAGGCAGAAAAGTATGTATTCATTGGCTATGATGATAAGCAAATGGGATACAGGTTGTGGAGTCCATCCACAAAGCAATTTATTGTATCCAAGGATGTTACATTTGATGAGCAAGGTACTTGGTATGCAGGTAAATATAATGTACATGCAGATGATGAAGAAGTGGTGGATCAAAGGAAAAGTAAAGCAAAGATTCAGTTACTTGATGAAAGTGAGAGTAATGAAGTGCAGGTTGAAGTTGAAGAGAGGCCAAGGTTTGATCCAGAATGTGATGAACCAGAAACTTCAAGAAGTGCAGAAGTTAGGAGGTCATCTAGGCACAAATGGCAACCTACAAGGTATAGCTATGACACTTCATTCTTAACTACTAAAGATTATGCTTATTTGGTAAAAGCAGATGAAGACCCTTCTACATATGAAGAGGCCAAAGGGAAGAAGAATTGGGAAGATGCTATGCAAGAGGAGTATGATGCATTGATAGAGAATCAAACATGGGATTTGGTTCCTAAACCTAATAGCCAGAAAATCATTGGTTGTAAGTGGGTTTACAAGACTAAAAGATTTGCAGATGAAAGTGTGTCTAGATACAAAGCTAGACTTGTTGTGAAAGGATATGCACAGACATATGGAGTGGATTATGATGAGACTTATAGTCCTGTGGCAAAGATGACAACCATCAGGACACTCATTGCAATTGCTGCTTGTAAAGGTTGGAAGTTGTCTCAATTAGATGTTAAAAATGCTTTCTTGAATGGTTACATTTCAGATGAAGTCTACATGGAGCAACCAGATGGGTTCAAAGATCAAGTGAGTCCAAATTATGTATGTAAGCTCAAGAGAGCTTTGTATGGGTTGAAGCAAGCCCCAAGGGCTTGGAATTATAGGCTTGTGAAATTCTTGAATGATCTTGGATTTCAAGCATCAAAGGCAGATAGTAGCTTGCTAGTCAAAGCAAGTGAAGATGGGTTCATTTATGTGTGTATTTATGTTGATGACATAATACTTACAGGAACAGATGATAAGGGAATACAAATGATCAAGAAGCAGATGGAGAAAGAGTTCAAAATCAGTGATTTAGGGAACCTATCATTCTTCTTGGGAATGGAGATATCTTATACTCAACATGGAGTATATGTGACCCAAGAAAGGTATCTTAAAAATTTGCTAACCAAATTTAAAATGGAAGATTGCAGGGTTGCACCTACACCTTTGGAAGTGAACCATAAATTGTCTAGGTTTGGAGGAGAAGAGTTCAGAGATATGAAACTCTATCAAAGTTTGGTTGGTAGCTTGATTTATGCTACATTGACAAGGCCTGACTTGTCATATG
>MU260199.1:307500-317500 GCA_020310875.1 Ceratopteris richardii | reverse complement strand
CTGTCAACTTGTGGAGAGCGTATCTCAGTCATTACTTTACCAAATTCAAAGATCTATACCTTGTTGGAACCAGATCAAAGTTCTCTACATGCTTTCAAAATTCGAAGAGATCCTAATCAGCCATTTCAAAGAAAAGCTCGTCGAGGTGATCACTGGTCAAAGTCTGCAATAGTCCTAAAAAATCGGGGGTAAAGGTTTACTTGCTAACTTGATTTCTTTGAGCATAATTAATCTTTTTATATCATTCCACTTGGAATAGTTATCTTGCTAAGCTAATTAGATATCCCTAAAATGAAGTTTTCCAATTCCTACTGTGCTGGTCATACTGAGCAAAAGATCTAGCAAGTGGTAAGACAAAAATAGAAGGTTTTCTTGAGATCTTGAAGTCCAAAGTTATCTTTTTTGATTCAATCTTTACACACTTCATTTCCAAAGTACATAGGCCATTTTATGGTGTCATTGGAAAGCTAAGGAGGTCCACTTATCAACTCTGAAGCATCAAAGAGCTGGTACAAAGCAAGATTTGGCAGTACCTACTCATTCTCTTGGAGTGTACATCCATCATTCCCAATAGTGGTATCAGAGCAAACTAAGGTAAAATGAGAGATGGTTTTCCTTCATTTATTGATAAATTGGACAGGAACAACTATCAAGCATGGTCTCTAAGGATGAAGACATACCCACAAGGAAGGAGTCTCTATGGATACATCTCAGGAGATGAGGAATTGCCCTCATTCAAAACAAGAGGATTGCCAACAAAAGAAGAACATGAAAAGCTCAACAGATGGTGTGCTAAGGATGCATTAGCAAGGTCTTATTTACTCAACTCCATCTCTGATTTTCTTTTGCCACATATTAAAAACTGTAAGACATCCCAAGAGACTTGGGAAACCTTGTCATCTTATTTCTCTTCCAAACAAGAGCTAGAAAAAATCAGTTGTGGATTGAACTCACCACATTAAGGAAGCAACCTAAGCAAGCTCTTTCAGATTTTGTGACCAAGATTGAAGATGTAGCAAATCAGGTAGCAAGCATAGGAGAAGAGATTGAAGAAGAGCAGATTGTAAGGCAAGTGATCAATGGGATCAAAGCTGATGACAAATGGGAAAGCTTCACCACTGCCATGCATCTTTACATGGACATGCCGATTCCAAACCTTACCACTCTCATGAGACAATTATTCACTCATGAAGACAAGCTCATCAAGAATGGAGATACATCCAAAGGTAATAGCTCTTCTGCCCTATACACTCATAAAAGTAAAGCTAAAGATAAAGGCAAGAACAAGAAAGGAGAAGATGAAGGCACTACCTCCCAAGCCAACTATGCAGGGAGAGGTAGATCATCAAGAGGAAGGGGCAGAGGAGGTAAGCAAGGTAGGGGGAGATCCTATAACTCCTCACCATGCAACATTTGTGGTTTATCAAATCATACTACAGATGAGTGTTTCAGGAACTACAAGAATCAGAGAGGAAGAGGATATCAAAGAGGTGGATACTCATAGTCAAGAGGTAGATTCAACCATCACCAAGGCTACAACAACAACTACAACAACAATTACAACAACAACTACAATGGCAACTACCAAGGAGGATTCAAATCCAGAAAGGACTACAACAACTATACAGAAGAGCAAGATGGCTCTCTTCTGATCATGAACATGACTTCAAAATCAGGTATAAATGATGACCACCTATTCTACATTGACTCAGGATGCTCAAATCATGTGGTTGGCAATGTAGCACTACTCTCTAATCTTGAGGAAACAAAAGGTAAGCATCAAGTACAAACAGGTGATGACACCAAGAATTCAGTAGTTAAAGTTGGAAATGTTAAGACTTGTGATGGAAATCAGAACTTGTTGAGTAGGGTACTCTATGTACCAACCATTACCAAAAATTTGATGAGTGTTGGATAGATTGTGGAGAAAGGTTTGCAGGTTAGATTCAACCAATTTGGAGCATTTGTCGAGGATCCAAGGCATGGGTTCAAGAGAATAGCAAAAGGAGAAAAATCAGGTAGACCTTTTACTTTTGAGCTAGAAGACACAAAGAACATTGCACTATACAATTATAAAGATGAAACACTTTCAGAACTTGAGATTTGGCACAAAAGATTAGGGCATGTAGGGGAAAGAACCTTGAAGCAGATATGCAGGGATCAATGTGTAATTGGAATACCCAATGTTTCCAAACAACACATGATATATAAATGTAGTGCTTGTCAATTTGGGAATTCTCACAGGTTTCCCTTCTCAAGGAAAGGCTACATGCATGAGGACTACCTAGAACTTGTCCACTTAGATGTATGGGGACCAAGCAAAGACCCCTCAATCTTAGGTTCAAGGTACTATGTATCTTTTATTGATGATTATAGCAGGTGGACTATATTGTACTTCAGGAAGCACAAGGATGAAGTGTTTAATTGCTTTAAAAAATATCTTGCACTTCTTGAGAATCAGACAGGAAAGAATTTGAAGAGACTAAGGTTAGATGGAGGAGGTGAGTACTTCTCTAATGAGTTTGAAGACTTCTTGCAGGACAAAGGCATTAAAAGAGAAATCACCACAAGGTATACTCCTGAACAGAATGGGGTAGCTGAGAGAAGAAATAGGTTGATTGTTGAAACAACCAAGTCAATGTTGAATGAAAAAAAGTTACCTAACTACCTATGGGCAGAGAGTGTTTCTACTGCCACTTATCTAATAAACAGGTTACCATCGAAATCCCTTGATGGGGTGACACCCTATGAATCATGGCATGGTAAGAGACCCTCACTAGACCATTGCAGGATATTTGGATGTGTAGCATATGTACACATTCCTTCTCAGATAAGAGGTAAGCTAGACCCCAAGGTTGAGAAGTGTATCTTTATTGGATATGATCTTAATAAAAAAGGATACAGGTTCTACAACCCTTCAAATAAGGGATTCATGGTTAGCAGAGATGTTTTCTTTGATGAAAATGATTCTTGGTATGAGAATGAATGCATGAAGTTTAAACTACCTTATGATTTGGAAAGAGGAGTTTCCAAGTCTTGGTAGGGAGGAACCTATTCAAAATGAAGACACTACTTCAGATGATGAAGATGTTATCAACCTTGAAGAGTTCAAGGCATGGAAGTCCAAGGGCAAAGTCAAAATGAAGAAGCTTGAAGACATACCTGAATCTTCAAATCAATCAATCAAAAGATCACGAAGGGAGAGCAAAAAACCTATCAGATATGGGTATGATACCTCTCTTGTTACTAAACACTCTATTTATCTTTCCAAAGATTTGTCAATTCAAGAACCAGGATCATATGAAGAAGCCATAACTAAGACAGAATGGAAAGAAGCTATGGATGAGGAGATTGAAGCACTCAAGGAAAGTGACACATGGGAACTAGTACCAAATAAAGAGTCCATGAAGGTAATAGGATCCAGATGGATCTATAAACTCAAAAGAAATTCTGATGGGTCAACTAATAGGTACAAAGCCAGATTGGTAGCCAAGGGTTTTGCACAAACCCAAGGCATTGACTATGAAGAGACATTCTCACCGGTGGCCAAGATGCCAACCATTAGAGTGTTGGTAAGTGTGGCTGCATCAAAAAATTGGAACATGTACCAATTGGATGTCAAAAATGATTTCTTGAAGGATGGATTTCAGAGGAGGTATATATGTCACAACCTCTTGGCTATGAGGACCTTAATAAGGTAATATATGTATGCAAATTGAATAAGGCTCTTTATGGATTAAAGCAAGCACCTAGGGCATGGAATCAAATGTTAACCACATACCTCCAAGACCAAGGTTTTGTCATGAGCAAGGCAGACACTTCTCTATTCATCAAGAGAAGTGATTCAGAGGTAATATACCTATGTGTATATGTTGATGATATCATACTTACAGGTAATGATGTCAATGGATCAGACAAATCAAGAACCAGATGATGAAGGAGTTCAAGGTCAATGATCTTGGTCTACTAAAGTATTTTCTTGGGCTTGAGTTAGTCTATACTAACTCTAGAATATACATTACTCTGAAAAAGTACATACAGGTGTTGGAGTTAGACGTCTGCGGAAGCACGCGAATAGCACAAGGAAGAAGAAGAAGCTTGGAGCACAAACACACAATACTGAATGTATTACTAGAGAATGTACAAAGATAAGTAGCCCATTAGGGCAATAGGCATATATACAAGCCGGGAGAAAAAACCTCCTAAAGAGGGAAAAAAGTGCCCCGGCGGTCCTAGTGTGTTCACACACATCACTACCTAAATATATCAACAAATCCCCCTTGGGAGTGATGCGGTGAACAAGGAACTGGCACTCATGTATAAGGAAGTGCCAAGCTATGTGGAAATCACTCCACAAAAGGAAGTAAGCCCAAAGCTTTGCGGAAAGCTTCAAACTTCTCCCTAGGCAGAGCCTTCGTGAAAAGGTCTGCAATGTTCTCCTGTGTGGGCACATATGCCAAGCTGATCTCCCCAGCAAAGAACCTCTCCCTGACATAGTGATAATGCACCTCAATGTGCTTAGTGCGAGCATGGAACACAGGGTTCCTCGCAACTACCAATGCGCTCTGACTGTTAGTGAAGATGGTGGTGGCAGAAGATTGGCCAACACCCAAATCAGCCATAAGGCGTCTGAGCCACACACACTTAACAGTCGCTGTGAAAGCTGCCCTATACTCACCCTCACAACTGGAAGTGGCCACAGTAGGCTGCTTCTTGCTCAACCAAGATAAACATGAGGTACGAAGCATGAAGCAAAAACCACTGGTGGACACACGAGTGTCATAGCAACCAGCCCAATCTGAGTCAGAAAAAGCATGTAAATCTGGCGGTAGTGATCCCCCCTTGGGATAAAACAACCCAAGTAGCCGAGTACCACTCAAGTAGCGAAAGATGCACTTAACCACCTTCCAATGCGTGACTCCTGGGCAATGCATAAACCTGCTCATCTGTGAGACAACAAACTCAATATCTGGCCGAGTAATACATAAGTAAATCAAACATCCAATAGCCTACTGATAGAGAACATCATCAAATGCATCTCCAACATCATGAAGACTCAATCATAAACCTGTCTCCATAGGAGTGGCAATAGGCTTACATTCTTCAAGGCCAAAACGCTGCAATAATGTGTCAATATATTTTGTTTGACACAAAGCCATTCCACCATCAACTTGCATAAACTGAATGCCCAAATAGTGATGCAAATGCCCCAAATCAGACATCTCAAATGAGGCATGCAAATCAGCCTTGAAATCAGCAATATGCTTCTCAATAGGACCAGTGAGCAGCATGTCGTCAACATAGACAACAATGCTCAGAAGCAAATCATTAGCACGCTTAACATATAAGGTGCTTTCAGTTGGACTGTTGTCAAAACCATGTGCAACCAGAAAGGCATGTATCTTCTCATACCAAGCACGTGGTGCTTGCTTTAAACCATATAATGCGTTCTTTAACCTGCACACCTCGTTTTCATGCCCTTTCTGCATAAAGCCACGGGGCTGAAAAACATACACTTCTTCATGCAAGTCACCATTCAGAAATGCTGTTTTAATGTCCAACTGATGTACATTCCAACCATGATGGGCTGCAAGTGCACAAATACTCTAAACAGTAGTCATACGGCATGTAGGTGCAAAGGTCTCATCAAAGTCAATGCCTCTTTCCTCCGCATAACCCTTTGCAACAAGCCTAGCCTTATACCTGTCAACTGTACCATCAGGTTTACGCTTCAGCTTGTATACCCACTTAGTGCCAATGGCCTTCTTGCCAGGAAGCAAGTCACATAAAGACCATGTACCATTCTTCATTATAGCATCATATTCAGATTGCATAGCAACCATCCAATTTTCTGAGTTCTGTGCTTCATCAAAAGAAACAGGCTCATTCTCATCATAGAGACTAGACGCAGCCATAGCATAGCAATTTGATGCAAGGAGGCACTACGAGAGCCTGAAAAAGTACGATATGACAAAGGTGCATCTAATTTGCTGTCACGCAAAGTCTGCACCAGCCATTTTGGCATAGTTTTTGCCTACTCAATATCACCTCTCTCATCAACAAGTGCATCATGTAAATCTGCATCAGAAATGGAATGATCTGCATTATCATATGAAACCTGCAAAGGCTGAGAAGTTGCATCATTAGGACCAGCACTAGACTGTCCACCTGTAAAAAGAGGCATCAAAGTATCATACATGTCTTTGCAGCTAACAAATGTCTCCTTAGTACATGAAAACAATGGCTGAATAGCATCTTCCACAAAGACAACATCACGGCTAACCAGAATGCGTTTAGTCTGTGGATGATACAAACGATAGCCTTTACTTTCAGAACTGTACCCAACAAAAATACATTTTACTGCCTTATCATCCAATTTTTTGCGATGTTGTTCAGGCACTAGTGCATATGCCAAACAACCAAAAACACGTAGATGAGCAACAGATGGCTTGCGGTCATGCCAAGCCTCATATGGAGTGATAGAGTACAGGGCTTTAGTGGGACACCTATTCAGTATATATGCTGCACACATGACAGCCTCAAGCCAGAAACTATGAGGTAAAGCCTGACTCTTGACCATACACCTCGCCATCTCCATGAGAGACCTATTCTTCCGTTCAGCAACTCCATTCTATTGAGGTGTATATGGCACTGTACACTGGTGTTTTATCCCACGTTCAGCCAAAAATGCATTAAAATCAGAAGACATATATTCCCCCCCTTGATCAGCACGAAGGGTGCCCATTTTACATGCTGACAGATTCTCAGCCAAAACCAAAAACTATTTGAAGCACATGAACACTTCGGACTTTGCTTTGAGTGGATATACCCATGCATGCCTAGAAAAATCATCACTGAAAGTCACAAAGTAAAGGTAATTTCCAAAAGAGGGTGTCTGCATAGGACCACAGACATCACTATGTACAAGCTGCAATTTCTGTGTAGCCCGAACTAAACCATCTTTTGGAAAGGAGGAACGTTGCATTTTGCCCAAAATATAGCCTTCACAAACATGTTTTCCAGGTGCCTCAAGTTTGGGCAAAGAGGGCACCATTTTAGATTTCTGCAGGCATAGCAAACTAGCAAAATTCAGATGACCAAAGCGTGCATGCCAAAGCTTTGCATCTGACATAGCGTGAGAATCATTTAGTGCACATGCCAAATCATTTTGAGATCTTTCATAGTCTATGAGCTTATACAACCCACGACATAAAATGTCAGAAGCAATAATCACGTCGCCATTTGACAGATCATGAACTGTACACCTGTCATCAACAAATTTCACAACCAAGCCAATCTTGGCTAATGCAGAAACTGATAACAGGTTCTTTTTGATCCCTGGCACAAATAAAGCATCTGACAAAGTGAAAGAACTACCATCAGCAGTAGTCAAAATGATCTTACCAACTCCCATAACAGGATAAGAGGAGTTGTTGGCGCATGTAACAGTATTCCCTGTAGGGGCAGGCTCGAGTGAAGAGAAGAAACTGCGCTGCGAGGTAATATCTACCTCTACCTCTTGAAGATCTACCTCTCCCTGCATAGTTTGCTTGGGAGGTAGAGCCTTCTTCATCAACCTTCTTACTTTTACCTTTATCTTTAACCTTCTTATCAGTGTATAGAGCAGAGGGGTTGTTACCTTTTGATTGCTCTCCATTCCTTGTAAGCTTTGCTTCATGTGTGAAGAGTTGACCAATCAGAGTTGTTAGATCAGGAGCATGTATGTCCATGTATAGGTCCATTGCTGTGGTAAAGCTCTCCCATTTGTCATCAGCTTTTAGTTCATTGATTACCTGCCTTACTATTTGTTCCTCTTCAATCTCCTCTCCAATACTTGCCAGTTGGTCTGCAATGTCTTTGACCCTAGTGACAAAATCTGAAACTGATTGCTTTGATTGCTTCCTAAGAGTAGTGAATTCAATCCATAGTTGATTCTTTCTGGCCCTTGTACTTGATGAAAAATATGTTGACAAGGTTTCCCAAGTTTCTTGGGAAGTCTTGCAATTCCTGATGTGAGGTAAAAGGAAATCAGATATAGAGTTAAGAAGATAAGACCTTGCCAATGCATCTTTTGCACACCATGTGTTGAGCCTCTCTTGTTCATCCTTGGTGGGTAGTCCTCTAGCTTTGAATGAGGGCAATTCCTCATCTCCTGATATGAATCCAAATAAGCTTCTTCCTTGTAGATAGGTCTTCATCCTTAGAGACCAAGCTTGGTAATTGTTCCTGTCCAATTTGTCAAGGAAAGAGGGAAAACCATCTCCCATGTTACCTTATTTGCTCTGATACCACTGTTGGGAGAGGATGTTTGGAAGCACTCAGAGATTGAGTAGGTGTTGCTAAACCTGCTTCACACCAGCCCTCTATGACTCCAGGAATGCTTAGTACACTTGATTAGCTTCCAAATGATACCAAGAAAGCATATATGTACTTTGCAAATGATATGTGTAATGATCAAATCAAAACAGACTACTTGAGACTTCAAAAGTCCAAGAAAACTTGCTATTTTGGTATTGACACCTGCTCAGTCTTTCACTCAGTATGACCAGCACACTTACAATTGATCAAATTCCTTTTGGACATATTAAATTAGCTTTACAAGCTACCATTTGCAAGTGGAATGAGAAGAAATGATGAACTATACTCTCAGAAATAAGTTTAGCAAAAATATATGTACTCCCGACTTTTTAGGAACACTACAAACAAATACCAGAGACTGCTTCGAAGGAGATTTCTCCAAAATGGCTGAACCAAACTTGTTCAAACTTTGTAGTCTTGTAGAATACTTTGAGCTGATTCCAACAAGCCTTGAATCACTTGATTTGGTTCAGTATGCACTGCGATATGCCTCTTTGAAGTTGACAGACTTGGAGATGATGACTCAGAGAAAACCAGAGATAGTGAATGTAAATCTTTCTATTACTTCACATGAATGTACAATCTCATTGGCTTGATAGATGTAGCCTAATGATTTGGAGATGTGTAGGCTATCGTGTAGCACTCACACACTCAGAGATAGTGAAAATGGAGCTCGGAAGTTCACACACTACACCGCGAGTTTTTTTACATGACTTTTATATGTGATGGAGATGTATTTGAATTTCAAATTCAAACTAAGGCTCCCTAAAATCACTCATCTAAAAATAGGGAGATATTCTCTCCACTTATACATTCTAATTTCCACGAATCCAATCAAGTAGGTGTGATCATTTACATGCCAAGTCATTTAGACTTTTACAAGAGATAAAATGGTAATAAGTCATAAGAATAAGTTCCTATGGCTCTTGCTTCATATAAAGATATCCTTCAAGGGTTCCAAGCCAAATGTGAAGGCTTGAATTGCACCAACAGGAGGTAAGCAACACGAGCCTCATTCCTAGCTTGGTACAATTTGGTAAGTGTATCCCAAGCATCCTTAGCTGTTCTGCAAGAGTGAATGTGAGGAATAATGGCACGTTCGACAGACAAAGCTATCAATGCATGTGCTTGGGCATCTCTGCCATCCCAACGAATCTGCTATGCAGTAGATGCAGTAGAAATAGCAGCACGAACAGGATTCTGCGGAATATCATCTTTGACACCATCTTCATCAGCTCCAGCACTTGTATTTGTAGTACCTGTAGTCAGAGGTGTAACAGGACGTCTTTCAACACCCTGCACAATGTTCCACAGTCCTTTTGCAACCAATACATGTCGCATCATATAAGCCCATAATGGGTACTTGGTACCATCCAACTTATCCTCAACAACCAACATACGGAATACATCACTACTTTCTGCCATGGCCGGTGACTAAAATACCTTGATGCAGAAGATTGACTGTATCTCAAAAAGTTGAACAGAACTGCCTAGACGAGTTCTACTAGGCTTGTAGCAGACTTCGAGACGCTTAAACTGGCGAACAGAAAGTGGTATATACCTTTGGCACAAAAAGACGAAATAGCCTGCACAAGCGCTGTGATAGTGCGTTCGAAGGCCGAAACGAGCTCAGATCTCCATT
>MU260199.1:292500-302500 GCA_020310875.1 Ceratopteris richardii | reverse complement strand
TCTATCATTAGGAAAAAAGGTGAACCCTGGATGGGCCTTTTAGCTTAAGGAGTGATTAGTGATGGACCAATCAGAAGAGGGTGGTGGCCATAGTCTATACCCTATAAAATACTAGGCTGAAGGGGGAAGAGGGGACAAGATTCCTCTATGTTCAGGGTTGTCTTCTAGAGAGAGAAGAAATCTCGTAATCAGGCTGGGCCCAAAAATTCAAAATTTTTTAAAAGTTGTAAAACTCATCATTATACCATTAAATGACCTCCATATCACTTTTTAGGGTCAAAAGTGCTATTTTTGACTTCTAATTCAAAATGCGTGCATGTTTGTGAACTAAAAAAGTGACTTTTTTCAAAATAACTCAAAAAACTCTATTTTCCCTCTTCAAACTCCCATTTTCATACCCAAAACCCAAAAAGTCATATTTTTTTCTCTATTCCCTCCATACCATACAACAGAAGCGTTGTTTCTCCTCCTACCATTCTCCCAACTTCTGTAGCAATGACAACAACTCCCATGGAAAGCTCTAGAGCTCGTAGGAGACCAAAAGACGAAGTTCACACAATGATGTGCCACAACATCAAATCAATGGAAGGAAGTTGGCTACCACAATAGTTTTGCAAAGGTGCATGGGTGTACATGCAGCCATCTGGACTTGGTCCTCATCGTGTTCGAGATCGTGGAAATTTGGATCTTCATTGGAAAGGTAAGCTCTTAGGCTTCAAGCAGCAAACACATGGTGGGATGGTTGCTATTGTACAACATGTCTTCACAGTTTCAACCATGAAGTTAGAAAACTCCAATAGAATTAAATATCCAATCCATTGCGAGTATTTCTATTTTTTCAATGCTTCATGGTGTTAAATGTCTTAATTACTCATCTCATATGTTTTTCATTGCTACAGTCATATTTCCTTCTAGTTTAGTGGAAGAGCAACCACTTCATAGTCTTACAGGAACTTTCAAAGCATTACATGCAGACATTGGGGCATTAGTGTTTCCAAATGTACCTCCTGCTAAACTTATTCGTGAAAGGATCTTCTTTTACACTCACAAGTACATTGTTCCTTCCACAGATGGTGAATATGGAAGGTTGGAGATTATCAAAGTTGACTCTCTTCTTAGTTTAGAGTGGCCAAAACCTGATTTCTGGTCCATATCATCTTTCAAGCGTAAGATGGTGATGGACATACATAACTCTTTGAAATTCACACGAGTGTCTAGATCAATAGGTCTTCATTGGACTCTACCAATCCATTGCTTTGTTTTCATATTTCAAGGCATTCCTTTTGTAGAAACTCCTACAATGTTCCTATGTAAAGATATTACATACAAAGCAGTAGAAGGATTGTTTGGGGAAAATTGGGGTTATGTAGAAGGATTGTCAAAAGGGGATAGATATCGTTGTAGAATTGGTGACACAGGTATAGGGTTTCACTATTTAAAACATCGCACCTCATTGTACATCAGATTTTATTATGATCGTTGGATGTGTAAACTAGGAGAGTGGATACCTTTGCCAAGCTCGGAGGGATCTTTAGCTTCATTTGAAATTAATGTGAAGTTACCAAACAATGATATGGAGGTGGTTTTAGTTAATCAACATTGGAACTTGGCCAACTTGAGAGAGCACTTACTTATCATGGGATATGATGATCTTCATGATTTCAAATTCGAATACGAGGGAACAAGGTAAGAGTTGTATTCCATATATACACATATATATATATATATATATATATATATATATATATATATATATATATATATATATATATATATATATATATATATATATATATCTTATTCTATGACTATTGTTCATGATTTGAAAATGTTTCACTCTTTTATGAATTGTCCACAGATTGGAAAGAGATTGGAAGACAAAATCAAGGTTCTTGCAGATTGGAGCATGGATGGAACTGAAATTTCATTGTCATAACTCTTTTTTGTAAAGATACTGTGAAACCTGTAAACAAACCTATTTTTGCAATGAAAAATTTTTCACATTTGCTTCAAGGATATTTTGGCCACATTCTACTTGTATTTGTACATTCTCAAGGTTTTTCTTGAAAGAGCATTCTTATTGTTTATTTTCTTTGATGTGATCTCAAATGTCAAAGTTTTCCTTTCCAAGACTCTTATGTTTTAATTTAAGGAAAAGTCACTTCTATGAAAAAGTGGGACCCATCACTTAAAAATTCTAAAAATAGGAGTCCTCTCTCCTCATTTCTCACTTTTGCAACTACATTGAGTGTTAGAGCAGTCTACATTTGCAAGCTATGGCTTCCACCTCTGTACCTACTAAGAGTGCACGCCACAAGTTTCTAGAATTTTTGGAGGATTCAGATTATAAAGGTCAACATGACCTATATGATCTTCTCTCCAAGGTTCCTGACCTCCATGGAACCGTGCAAATGAATGCCGATGTTGTTGGTGCAGAGCAATCAACAATTGAAGTTTTGGAAGTCAAAGAATGAAGACAAGATCAAGTTTTGAAGCATAGAAGAAGTTTACATTCAGGAGTTGAAAGAAATGTACACATATGTACATTAGTTCAGATATAGGTCACTTATACTTTTGATTAGTCATAAGTTTGTAAATATTTGCCTATAAATACTATGGAAAATGTCGGGACAAGTATGAGAGAGCATGAGAATAGAGTAATCAGAAGTTTTATGAGTTTTTGAGCCATCCTAGAAGTGAGTTAAGTCTCTCTCATCACTAGATGTAAAATTCTCAGAAATGAAGAAAATGTTGCGCCCGATGTTTCTGATTTTTCTCCTTCTGTGTTAGATCTTTTGTGAAATGCTTTTGTACAAGTCTAACTCTATAGGTGATTGACCTCTGTACAAATTTTTAGCTTCCAGTTGTGATGAGGCTGAGAGAATTATGTGTAGGAACATTTGTATGTGAAGAAGTGTTTACTGGTTCCTGAAACAGGCGCAAAATTCGAAGTCAATGTTTTGATCAGTTCTCCTTCCACAGTTTAAAGTTTTGAGCAAGTAAGCACTTAATCTTTAAGTTGGAAGGTAAGCTACTTGTGGCTAAAAGCATTTCCTTAAACGGGTTCTATTCTTGGAGAACCATGTCTTAGAAGTTATAGGTGTCTAAATCAACTTCTCAGAAGTACAGTTTTAGACATAGGTGACTTGTCAAGTTGATTTCTCAAAATCTACTAAATCTTTTGGAGTGATTCGACTTGGAGGAGGTGCGCAATCTTTAGGCGACACCTTATGCAAAGTTTTATAAAAAACTTTACACATTTGATAAGTCAATGAGAAAGATATGTGCAGTAGACTTTCTGTAGAATCATCCTTTTCACAGATTTTCCAAAATCCTTATAATTGAATGTTGATCCTCCAAATTGGTAAAGGTTTTGACTTACTTTTGATATAGAAGTGCTCTAATTTCAAGAGTAGGTTGTTCTTTTGGAGATTAACATTCTCCATCAGATGCTTTGGAGGAGCTACTTCAATATATGCAAGTTCATATATTGCGTTTCTCCATCGAAATACCACCAGATGATGGAACTTGGGTTCCATGTGACCTTCTCACCTACATTCACAAAGGTGATGAGGCATTTGCAAAACGATTGAAACGGTTCTAGGTAATTGCAGAGGAAGCAGGGCACCTTCTTGATGAAACTGTTCCACTTATAAAGAAATTGAATAGGAAACGCAAGATGGGTGCAAAATATCTTTCATTCATTGCTGCCACAATTTTCTTTGTGAATGAGGAACCAGAACCAATTCCTCATGAGATCCCTCATCTTCTTACAGGTGGTTTTGTCAAGGATAAAAAGGAACCACCTCAAGAACCATTGAATCTCCTATTAGAGAGAGAAGCTATTGAGAAAACTTATCCTCTTGGTGTGGATGATAAGTTGAAAGAAGTGCCTAAGCCATCCACCTCTTCGGAGCCAGAAGCAACTATTCCAGGTGGAGATTGAAACTTTTTCAGTGGTTCTTGTCGAGGGACAAGAATATTTGTTTTTACATGATGTAGAGAAGGCATTTGGGCTACGGCTGGATGAATGCCTAAGTTTGTTTTGTACTTTGTCGGAGTGTCCTTTGGATAGTACCTCTGACTTGTTGGAGAAAAAGTGTTTACCATTTGGTGACTCAGTGGCCGACACAATAAAATTGGTTTGCAATGACATACTCACAAGTGAACATGAACATATCACAGAAGAACAATTTAGTAATGCACAAGAAAGGATATTGGAATCAAAAGTTCCCACCTCACCAATAATCGAGCAGAGTGGGATGTCCCACTCCAACATTAATTTACAACTTCAAGAGAGAGGAGAAGAAGAAGATAGAGTTCAAGATGTAAGTATCTTCAATTCATGTCATTCATTCTTACAAACACATGCAGCTACTAATCATAAAACTTTGTGCAGGAGGTGATTGAAGTCGACAAGTTTGCAGCAAGGAGTGGAGGTGATCGAGTGGCTCGTGGAGGTGGCTCATCCCTTGCAAACTACATTGGGAAACTTCCCAAAGACCATTTTGTAATTATCCATAAAGAGTTCAGTCCTCAGGGCCACTTCATGACATGGTGTCTAAAGGCCTTAAGTAAATTGCTTTATTTATCGACCATTACACAGGGGAGTAATTGTATCTTTTTAGTTAAGAAATCACTTGTAACTACAACCTTAGGTTCCAACTTCCGTGGAAAGGTCTTAGGTCAAATAGGTATATCTCTAGGTCTAGGAGTTAGAAATGTTGATGAAATAGCAAACTCAATTTTGACTTACACCCTACCCATGGCTTTGGAGCGTCGAAAGAGAGTCATTGAGAAACTCAAAGCCAATTGATGTAAACAATTGAATGAATATCAAATTTTCACTTTGCTTTATTTACAATTGTCTCAAGTATTTCTTTTTTAGTATATTATCTAAAATTCTTTTGGACCTGCATGTGATGTATTGATGTCATGTAGGGCATTGGGAGGATCTTTAGTTTCTCTCTTTTGGACCTTCTTTCTCTCATTTAAGGTCATGTAGGGCTTTGTGAGGCCAAATAAGGCCATGCCACAGAAACGCGGGAGAAGGCCCTGCAAAACGTTTGCAGGGACTTCTCCCGTGTTTCTATGGCAGGGCCTTATTTGGCCTCACAAAGCCCTACATGACCTTAAATGAGAGAAAGAAGTTCCAAAAGAGAGAAACTAAAGATCCTTACATGCCCTAGGTGACCTTACATGAGATTGAAACTTCACTAGATGGATATTTTCAAGAATGCAAATGTTCTAAGTTTCAAAATGCTCTGCTCATATGTTTCAAAGGTATAGGGAGGTCAAAATTTGTTCATATTAACTACCCATGAACTAGATTTACTACTCATGATCCTTCTTTCATATTTCAAAGGTCTTGTAGGGCACTGGGAGGCCAAATAAGGCCATGCCACAGAAACGCGGGAGAAGGCCCTGCAAAACGTTTGCAGGGCCTTCTCCCGTGTTTCTGTGCCAGGGCCTTATTTGGCCTCCCAATGCCCTAGAAGACCTACATGACCTTAAATGAGAAAGAAATTTTAGTACATGGATATTATCACTAGGTCAAAATGACAAGATAAGAAAACAATCACTAATATATGAGAGATTATCACAAGAAAACACATGGAAATGTAAAATGACTGCTCATGTTTCATTCTAAATAATGAGATTATAAATGGAATAGAGGAAAAGTGTTAATGTTTCATTGAAAATGGAAATATTTACAAAAAATCTCTTGTCCATAGAGATCATTTACAAAACTTAGCTACGATCATCCCTAATTTTCCTATCTAACTGTATGTCCTTCGGTTGTATAGTGACTCGCTTAGCATGGATGGCGCACAGGTTGGAATCCTCTAGCATTGATATCAAAAATGCTTCAGCTGCCTCTTGTAAAGCTTCTAAAGCTAGAGCTTGGATCCTTAACCATGCACAATACCTTTGTAACTCTTCTTTGACCACCCTTGCAAAGGGTCTTCTAGGTATGAGAAGCTCAGCTATCTTTTGATAGTGCCTTATCTCTACAAATGCCTTCGTATATCTTCTTCTTCGTTGTGGTGCTCTAGCTTGTTGTGGTGGTGGTCTTCATTGGACATTTTCTTGTGGTCTTGGTTGGGGTGGTCTACGACGAGGTTGAAAGACTTTCTTCTTCCGTTGCACGCGTCTTGAGCTTTCTCCTTGTTCAGGATGTTGTTGCTGGCTTTGCTCCCTCTCGTGATCCTTATGGCCCCCTGATTTGATGGTATTGTCTTTCCCGCTACAGTTATCCTATGATTTGTAGGTATTTATTTGTTACCCCATGGTGGCAATGTTTGACTCTCATCACTTGATTGTGAACGTTGTTGAGACACATCCTCATGCCTCTTCCCTGGATTGCCCATGTTCCACTTGTTCATGCAACTGTTCACTCCCAGAGGTATGGCCACCACCTGTTTTGCGATGGGATGCAGAGCGTGAGACACTACATCGCCTTTTGTGGTGATTCATGTTGGTGCAAACAAGCCTTAACACTTGGCTTTGTTGTGTGCTTTGAAGACTCAACATAAAGCTTGGACAATTGGAACCTTGGAAGATTAAAAGATTGGACCTTTGGATGATACATTCACAAGAATCAATAATCATATGAACCTAGCCTTATTGATTCTTACCTTTTATCTCATGTAAAAAGTCCATGTGACTTAATCAATTATGTAATCACACCTACTAGACTAGAGTCGTGAAAAAGGTAGATGATCTAGTTGAGGGAATATCTCCCTAAGTCTAGTGGAGAGAATCAAGGGAGCTTTAATTTGAATTCAAATTCAAATTCATTCAAAAACTCCTATAAAAGTCAATGTAAAAGTCGCGGGTATTATTACACTCTTTCCGAGGCTAATCCAAGCTAATTAGTGAGTGTGTGAGAGCTACTATTGAGCCTACACCTCTGAGTACCATTGGGCATCACTTTACATGCCAATGGGAATGTACATTTGATAGTTTCAATACATATACTCATAGTTCTTAACTCTGTGTTCTCTGAGTCATTCACCTCAAAGTCTGTCAACTTCAACAGGACATATCTCAAGATCTACTGAACCAAATTTGATGATCCAGGGCTCATTGGAACCAGCTTAAAGCATTCTACAACACTAAAAGATTTCAAGTCATTCTATTCAGCCAATTAGGAGAAATCGCTGTCGAAGTGATCACTGGTATATTTCTGTGTTGTTCCTAAAAAATCGGGGGTGTCTCTGATTTTGCTAAAGATCATGCTCAGTGTATAGTTTGTTATTTGGAGTGATTTAACTTGATAATGGTAGCTTGTTAAGTTAATTTAATACTCCCAGAAGGAATTAAACCAATTGCAAGTGTGCTGGACACACTGAGCTTAGAACTGAGTAGGTATCATTACAGGAATAGTAAGTTTTTGGAGTTGTGAAGGTTCAAAATCATCTGCTTTGATTTGGACATTACTCAATCATTTTGTAAAGCACATATATAGTTTCTTGGTGTCATTTGGAAGCTCAAGGAGTCTCCTAACCATATCTGAAGAAAAAAGAGGGCAGGTGTGAAGCAGGTCTAGCAGCACCAACTTGATCTTCTGATTGTACCCAGCCATCACATCCAACAATTCATCCATGGTGGCTTCTGAGTGCCTTGCACATAGGTAGGAAAGTTAATGGGATCCTTCCTTGCAGTTTGCTTTGTTCGTGCCATCCTCTATAGTGCTAGAATGTTGAAATGAGACAATGAGTCTCCTTTTATAATGTTTCACTTAAAAAGGTTCTGTTCACATCTGAATGGACAAAAAATAGTTTAAAAAGTAAAAATTACCTTAAAAAATTGCAAACAAGAGATTAGTGTGTAGCAAACCTTATGAATTATTCAGAAAATGCCATGAATGTATTAAATGACTTCACTTCCATGATGAACCCTGTCGTGTTCTCGTAGCCCGCCATTGAGCATGACGTAAAGGTCCCAATGATGACTTCCATTTTTCACTAGCTAAGTTGTGTTGATTAAATCTTGCAAGTTTTGCAACTTTCAACTCCTTGGCTCGTTCCATTGCATATGTCCTTGAAAATGCAGTACGATAAAACCAATTAAACATCTCTTCCATATAGTTTGATTGCATTGCACCACCACCATGTCATGTGTTCTTGAAGTAAACACCTCTAGCCTTGTAATGTGACTTCTCCATTCCTTATGTACTAAAAATCTACAATGAACCATATCGATGCATAAAAAATGCTCCATGTGCAAATAAAATATGCTGAAATGATATAAGTAGATATAACACAATCTTATCAACAAGAAAATTGAAAAAATAAGAAAACTTACAATGTAATGTGTAATATTGCTCTCTCCCCAAGATAGGATGAAACACTTTGCAAAGTCCATTAATGTATCTTGAAACAACTGACGGTCACTTTTTTGGAGCTATTAAGACTCATTAAGCCTACCAACTTATCTAAGCATGACCAAACCTTCTTTCGCCTATTACTAAGGTCAATTTGAGAATCATTATCAGTGGTGATCATGCACAAGTCTTTCCATAGCTCCCTGCATTCATTTTTCTTAGGCCTTACACCTCTTTTGAAAAATTTTCTTGCCTTCTTCCCTGTCATTGACACTTATTGCAAACTATTTTGCGATTCACCAGGTTTTTTGACAACTAGAGTTACATTACCACCATGACAACCAATCGAATTAAGCAACTCTTCCAATTTTTTGATTGCTTGTACAGATTTATCAATTGGCTTCATGGAAAATGCATATTCTATGTGGAGCTTCAATAATCTATCAAATATTCTCATGAAAGCATGCAATGTGCAAAAGTGAACATTAACTAGTGGAAATGGAATAATGGGATTCCAATCTTTATCTAATGTGTCACGGTTAGGTATTTCTAAAATTGGACACCTTAACAAAGGTCTATCCCATTCCGTGGAAGTAGGTGCATCTATGTATTCATCTAAGCTAGATAGTACTTTTTGTTGTCCCTTTGTTACTTTGTAGTCTCGAGTAAAAAATGGACATGGATAACGAGCAGATGCACCTTGCTTGCAACCTAACATGCATTTGATAGTTTTAAATCCCTACCCAAGTGCCAATCTATCTCAAAATCACCAAAGTTTTCTATTTGGAGCTTTGCACCATGAATTTGAGAAACTATTACTTTAGTGATCCATGGGGTCCTACTAAAAATCCATGAAAGAACATCATTGGATTCTTTAGGTACTTCAATAGCACCTAACCACCATATTTCTTTCTCGGATTGAGCACTATATGTAGACTTAGAGCTAGAGTTACTACTTTCATCAGATATGGCATTTCTCATAGCTTCATTCATGAGTGTCAAACTCAATCTCTCCATTTGTCGTCCCTTTATGATCTGGCATTCATCTAACTTCAATATAAACTGTAATTTGGTATTACAATCTGCATAAATTAGCAAAATCTTTATAACATCAAAATACAATGTATATGAAGGTAAAAATAGTGCACATACCTGGTATAGTAGATTTGTAAAATCGAACCATTGCCTGTTGAAGCCTCTCCAAATCCACAAATATGTTGTTGTACTTTGTGTAAGGAAATCCATTTCCAACTGCGCTTTTCAACTCTTTTTTGGATGTAGATAAATGATAAATAGACATAGGCATAATATCCTCTATATATAAGTAGTTTCCAAGAATACTAGTTATATCTTCATTGGACATTGACTTCTTTAGCGATACCTTGTAAGGAGATGGAGACATATTCTGCAAAATACCTTCTCTTTCTAATGAATGCTTCAAAAGGTTGTACAATGCACTGTATCCTTTAGTACTAATTCCTGCTTCATCACATACCATTTGCACGTCTCTAGGAGTGATAATATCTTGTAACTTTTTTGTGAAATCTTTAATCACTTGCTTATTGATAAGGTTTCCTATCCGTGACTCCAAAATACTAACCACCTGCTTGTTGGTCAAACAAGAATTTAATAACTTGAATTGATCCTCTATTGTTGATGATGCACTAACAT
>MU260199.1:252500-255000 GCA_020310875.1 Ceratopteris richardii | reverse complement strand
CTTTGAGTGAAGCCTAGATAATCCTTTGTCCATGCTAATCTTTCCATAAATCCAAGGGTCCAAGCCAATGTGTGTAGGCTTGTCTTGCACCAACAGCTCCCCCTCAAGCCAAACACTTTGGCTTAAGTCTTCTTCTTCATTCTTCAATTACTTCCTGCAATCCAATCATAGACTTGAATTTGCATAGCTTGTTTCCATCCAATGCCTTGGTAAGTAAATCTGCACATTGCATATTAGTAGAGACATATGTCAATTGTATCTCTTTACTTAGCAATTTCTCTCTCACATAGTGGTAATGAACCTCTATGTGCTTTGTTCTGGCATGATAAATTGGGTTTGCTGCAAGATGAAGAGAGCTAGTGTTATCTCCAAATATGATAGGTGGTCTTGTGAGTAGACCTAACTCTGTATATAGAAGCTTCAACCAAATAGCTTCTTGAGTAGCATTTGCAAGTCCTCTATACTCTGCTTCAGTGGATGACAATGCCACTGTAGGTTGCTTCTTAGCTGACCAAGAGATAGGCTTATCCCCTGCAAAACAAATATAACCTGAGGTGCTTCTCCTATCATCCTTGCATCCTGCCCAATCTGCATCTGAGTAAACCTTAATGTCAATATCTGATGTATAAGGAAAATACAAACCATGACTTTGAGTTCCTTTGAGGTACTTCAAGATCTTCTTAGCTGCCTCTAGGTGAGGTACTCTAGGTTTGTGCATGAATTGACTAAGCACACTTACTCCATATGCTATGTCAATTCTTGTCAAGGTAGCATAGTTCAAACTACCCACCATACTTTGGTATCCTGTAATGTCTTTGATTTCTTCTCCTTCATGAGCACTTAGTTTTTGGTTAACCTCCATTGGAGTAGTAGATACCTTGGCATCCTGCAAACCAAACTTCTTGACCATATCCTGTACATACTTCTTTTGAGTGATGTAGATACCTGAATTTGTGTAGACCAATTCAAGACCTAGGAAGTATTTTAGTAATCCAAGATCACTAATCTTGAATTCTTTCATCATCTGTCCTTTGATGTGTCTAATCCCATTGACATCATTACCTGTAATAATGATGTCATCTACATAAACACATAAGTAAATTACCTCTGTACTACTTCTCTTTATGAATAGAGAAGTGTCTGCTTTGCTCATCACAAATCCTTGGTCTTGGAGGTAGGTGGTCAATCTATAATTCCATGCTCTAGGTGCCTGCTTCAAACCATACAGAGCCTTCTTCAATTTACAAACATAATGTACCTTTGTTGGATCTTCATAGCCAGGTGGTTGTGACATGTAGACTTCTTCAGATATCCATCCATTTAGGAATGCATTCTTCACATCCAATTGGTACATGTTCCAATTCTTGGATGCAGCTACACTCACCAAAACTCTGATAGTTGGCATCTTGGCCACAGGAGAAAATGTCTCCTCATAATCAATGCCTTGGGTTTGTGCAAAACCCTTGGCTACCAACCTAGCTTTGTACCTGTTAATTGTTCCATCTGAATTCTTCTTCAATTTGTAGATCCATCTGGATCCTATTACCTTCATAGTATCCTTCTTGGGTACCAAGTCCCAAGTATCACTCTCTTTGAGGGCTTCTATCTCTTCATCCATGGCTTCTCTCCATTCTGGCTTTGTAATTGCTTCTTCATAGGTACCTGGTTCTTCATTCAACAAGTCTTTTGCAAGATATACAGAGTGTTTAGTTACAAGTGATGTGTCATACCCAAATCTGATAGGTTTCTTCTTCTCTCTCTGAGATCTTCTCATAGCTTGAGTAGAAGTTTCTGCCTTGTCCTCCAATTGCTTCATCTTCATCTTTCCTTTGGATTTCCAAGCCTTGAACTCTTCAAGGTTTATGGTATCATCATCTGAGCTTGAGTCTTCTTGCTGAGTTGGCTCTTCCTTGGTAAGCTTTGGAAAATCTTCCTCCATGTCATAGGGTAGACTCACTTTCCTGCATTCATTCTCATACCATGAGTCATTCTCATCAAATATGACATCTCTGCTTACCTTGAAGCCTTTGTTTGTGGGGTTGTAGAATCTGTATCCCTTTTGGTTCAAATCATAACCAATGAAGATACATTTCTCTGCCTTTGGGTCTAGCTTTCCTCTTACCTGTGAGGGAATATGCACATATGCTATACATCCAAAGATTTTGCAATGATCCAGAGAGGGTCTCTTACCATGCCATGCTTCATATGGTGTCATGCCATCAAGTGATTTGGATGGCAACCTATTGATGAGATAGGTGGCAGTGGATACACTCTCTGCCCATAAGTAATTTGGCAATTTTTTTCTCATTGAGCATAGACCTAGCTGTTTCCACTATAAGTCTATTCCTTCTTTCTGCTACCCCATTTTGTTCAGGTGAGTACCTTGTAGTGATCTCCCTCTTGATGCCTCTTTCCTGCAAGAAATCTTCAAACTCATTGGAGAAGTACTCTCCTCCACCATCTGACCTTAGCCTCTTCAAGCTTCTACCTGTTTGATTCT
>MU260199.1:235000-240000 GCA_020310875.1 Ceratopteris richardii | reverse complement strand
GATAGATAGATAGATAGATAGATAGATAGATAGATAGATAGATAGATAGATAGATAGATAGATAGATAGATAGATAGATAGATAGATAGATAGATAGATAGATAGATAGATAGATAGATAGATAGATAGATAGATAGATAGATAGATAGATAGATAGATAGATAGATAGAAGTAGATAGATAGATAGATAGATAGATAGATAGATAGATAGATAGATAGATAGATAGATAGATAGATAGATAGATAGATAGATAGATAGATAGATAGATAGATAGATAGATAGATAGATAGATAGATAGATAGATATATAGATAGATAGATAGATATATAGAGAGATAGATAGAGAGATAGATAGATAGATAGATAGATAGATAGATGTTGGAGCAGAACAATCATCAATAGTGATTATATGAAGATCAAATTGAGAAGATATGTGGAAGAATGAAGATTACTTTCAGAGGAAGAAAATAGAATCAGAAAGGTTTCTTTTGTATATTACTCTTGTAAATAGTTCAATGTATTTTGAAAAAGATGACGAGTTAGACTCGTATATATATCTACAGATACGTATTCATAGGTAGAGAGAGTAATAGAGATCAGATAGAGAAGAATAGGTGAAGAGGTGATGAACATTGTATGTATCATCAATCATATGTATGAAAAAGTAATGAAGAAGAAAATGTTGTAGAATTCTGCGCGTCGATCTTCTCTCCCATTCTCCTTCTGTGCTTAATCTTTTGAAGAATCCTTTTGCACGTATCTAAGTCCATAGCTAATCTATCTATGGCTAGAATTTGAGAGATTAATTTCAATCAAGTTGTGAGAATTATGTTTAGGAACATTCATATGTGAAGATGTTCTAAGAGTCGAAAAATCTGGCGCACATTTCATTTTCAAAGAAATGGTCAGTGCTCAGTCCACAGTGTAAAGTTTTACACAAGTGAGGGCTCAAAATCTAAGTTGGAAGGTAAGCTATCTATGGCTAGAAGATCTTGATCAAACGGGTTCAGAGTTGGGAGAACCAGTGCTAAGAAGTTGCAGGTGTCAAAGTCGCCATTGCAGAGAAGCACTTTCACACATAGGTAAAGTGTTTCACACATTTCTCAGTGTGTACTTAATCTTTTTGAGAGATTTAACTTGGCAAAGTTGCACAACCTTAAGGCGAAGTGTTGTGCAAAGTTTTATCAAAAACTTTACAGGATTGATTAGTCAATGAGTGACTAATCTGCAGCAGACTTTTCTGAAGAAACTGAATTTTTCAGAATAATCAATTTTCTGATAATTTGGTGAAGATTCTCTAAATTAGGTGGAGTCTAAAGTTGATCTTGATATAGAAGTGATCTAAATTCAAGGTCAACTTGTTCTTTTGGAGATTAACACTCTCCATCAGTGGTATCAGAGCAGGTTGTGTCAAAATTGAAGTGAAGAAGACTCCGACTATTGCAGAAGTACAAATCTTTACATCTTGAAGGTGCAGAAGGGTAAAGGTTGAAGAAAGATTGAAGGAAGACATACAAAGAGCATCAAAAGGATCAGAAGGAGCAACATTCGAAGTAAAGGTACATTTATTATCTGTAAAGGTTAAAGATTTGAAGCTACAGGTGAAGTAAAGATGGGAGATAGTCTCCAAATTGAAAAGTTGGATAGAGAGAACTATGCTGCTTGGTCTATGAGGATGGAAGCTCATCTTATGAGCAAAGATCTGATAGGATACATCACAGGAGATGAAGAAAAGCCAGAATTCAGAGATCCTAGTGTTCCAACTAGGGAGGAGCTTGCAGATTTGAAGAATTGGATGAAGAAGGATGCTCAAGCAAGAAGCATCATCTACATGGCAGTCAATGACTATTTGCTTCCTCACATTAGAGGACTTGAGAGTGCTTGTGACATTTGGAATGCTTTGGAAGAACATTTCCAAAATACAACCAAGTCAAGGAAGGCTTCACTATGGGCAGAGTTTACTACCTTCAAGAAGAAGGCCTCACAATCAATCTCTGATTATGTGACAAAGATGAAGGACATTGCAGATTCTTTAGGTGCAGTTGATGAAGATATTGAAGAAGACAAATTGGTAAGACAAATACTCACAGGGCTAAGAGGAGATGAGAAGTGGAAGCCTTTCATTTTATCTACAGAACTTTCATTAGATCACTTTACTCCTGATTTGAATCAATTGTTAGGACATATGCTAACTTTTGAGAATGATATCAAAGGAGATGTTGATAAGAGTGCAGGTCATGCAATGTACTCTAAAGACAAGAAGAAAGCCAACAAAGGGAAGCAACAATCAAGTGAAGAAGAAGGTACTTCAAACCAAGCAAACTTCATAAGAGGAAGAGGAAATGGCAGAAGTAGAGGAAGAGGCAGAAACAACAAAGAGAATGCAAGAGCTTGTTGGATATGTGGTAAGACCAATCATCTATCTCATGATTGTTGGCATAATAATCAAAACAATGGTAATTATCAGAACTTTAATCAAAGAGCAAGAGGTGGTAGATTTCAGAGAGGAAACTTCAGAGGTAGAGGTGGTAGGAATTCTTTTGGAAGAGGTGGAGGAAGAAGCTTCCAAAATCAATCCTATAATAACACCTACTATAACTATGCATCAGATCAGAAGGAGGATTCAACTCTCATTATGAATACATGTGAAACCTCACATGAGGACATGAGAGTGTTTTATATTGATTCAGGATGTAGTAATCATTTGAGTGGAAATATTGCTTTGATGACTGACCTAGATCACAATGCAATTAATCATACAGTGCAGACAGGTGATAATACAAAGCATAAGGTAAAGTCAATTGGTTCAGTCAAAGCTAAGGATGGGAGCACTCTTCTGAGTAAGGTACTTTATGTTCCCACAATTCCAAAGAATTTGATCAGTGTAGGTCAAATTGTGGAAAAAGGTTATGAGGTAAGGTTTACCAATGATGGAGTTTATGTGGAAGACCCTAGTCAAGGGTATAAACAAGTTATTGCAGGAAAGAAAGAAGGAAGGCTTTTCACATTGAAGGTACAAGGAAATGTTGGACATGCTATGTTCACATATGGAGAGCAGAAGGTGTCAGAATTGGATCTTTGGCACAAAAGACTTGGACATTTTAATGAAAGAGGTATCAAAGAAATGATTAACAATGATTCAGTGCTTGGAATGCCCAACATTGCAGGTCAACACATGACATACAGATGTGAGGCATGTCAATTAGGTAAGGCTCATAAGCAATCCTATTCCAAGCATGGGTTTATGTATTCAGAAAGACTTGAATTGGTGCATACAGACGTGTGGGGTCCTTCAAAGGACTTTAGTATAAATGGTTCAAGATATTATGTCATATATGTTGATGATGCTACCAGGTGGATCACAATTTATGTGATTAAGGAAAAGTCAGAAGTGTTTAATACATTTAAACACTATCATGCATATGCAGAAAGGATTACAGGTCAAAAATTAAAGAGACTAAGGTCAGATGGAGGGGGAGAGTATTTTTCAAATGAGTTCAATGATTATTTGTGGAATGCAGGTATAAAGAGAGAAGTTACTTGCAGGTACTCTCCTCAACAAAATGGGGTAGCAGAAAGAAGAAATAGGACTCTTGTTGAGTTTGCAAGGTCCATGATGAAAGAGAAGAATTGCCCAAATTATTTGTGGGCTGAGGCTGTTAATACAGCTACATATTTGGTTAATAGATTGCCTTGTAAAGCTTTGCAGGGTATGACACCATATGAAGCTTGGTGGGGTAAGAAACCTACCTTGGATCATTGCAGAATATTTGGATGCTTGGCATATGCATATGTGCCATCTCAATTGAGGCATAAGTTGGAGCCTAAGGCAGAAAAGTATGTATTCATTGGCTATGATGATAAGCAAATGGGATACAGGTTGTGGAGTCCATCCACAAAGCGATTTATTGTATCCAAGGATGTTACATTTGATGAGCAAGGTACTTGGTATGCAGGTAAATATAATGTACATGCAGATGATGAAGAAGTGGTGGATCAAAGGAAAAGTAAAGCAAAGATTCAGTTACTTGATGAAAGTGAGAGTAATGAAGTGCAGGTTGAAGTTGAAGAGAGGCCAAGGTTTGATCCAGAATGTGATGAACCAGAAACTTCAAGAAGTGCAGAAGTTAGGAGGTCATCTAGGCACAAATGGCAACCTACAAGGTATAGCTATGACACTTCATTCTTAACTACTAAAGATTATGCTTATTTGGTAAAAGCAGATGAAGACCCTTCTACATATGAAGAGGCCAAAGGGAAGAAGAATTGGGAAGATGTTATGCAAGAGGAGTATGATGCATTGATAGAGAATCAAACATGGGATTTGGTTCCTAAACCTAATAGCCAGAAAATCATTGGTTGTAAGTGGGTTTACAAGACTAAAAGATTTGCAGATGGAAGTGTGTCTAGGTACAAAGCTAGACTTGTTGTGAAAGGATATGCACAGACATATGGAGTGGATTATGATGAGACTTATAGTCCTGTGGCAAAGATGACAACCATCAGGACACTCATTGCAATTGCTGCTTGTAAAGGTTGGAAGTTGTCTCAATTAGATGTTAAAAATGCTTTCTTGAATGGTTACATTTCAGATGAAGTCTACATGGAGCAACCAGATGGGTTCAAAGATCAAGTGAGTCCAAATTATGTATGTAAGCTCAAGAGAGCTTTGTATGGGTTGAAGCAAGCCCCAAGGGCTTGGAATTATAGGCTTGTGAAATTCTTGAATGATCTTGGATTTCAAGCATCAAAGGCAGATAGTAGCTTGCTAGTCAAAGCAAGTGAAGATGGGTTCATTTATGTGTGTATTTATGTTGATGACATAATACTTACAGGAACAGATGATAAGGGAATACAAATGATCAAGAAGCAGATGGAGAAAGAGTTCAAAATCAGTGATTTAGGGAACCTATCATTCTTCTTGGGAATGGAGATATCTTATACTCAACATGGAGTATATGTGACCCAAGAAAGGTATCTTAAAAATTTGCTAACCAAAT
>MU260199.1:222500-230000 GCA_020310875.1 Ceratopteris richardii | reverse complement strand
TGAGCAGCCAATGGAAGGAGATGAAGGTTCAAGCAAAGAATCTTGGATGAGCAACTATGTATAGTTGCATGTGAAGATTGTATGCATGTTTGAGGTATTGCACTCAATTGAATGAAGTGCAAGATTATATTACGTACATGGCTGAATTTTTAAGCTTAAATGTAAGCTTGATGGTAGCATTATATGCTTATGCATTGGTATATGCTTTTGTATGCATGCTCATGAAGTTTATGATCAATATGTATGACAATTTTGGACAGCCATGCGTAGGCTGAATATAATTTGAATTTGAAGTTGTGGATTGATGTCTATCATACAGAAATGTATGCAAATGTGGTAAAGGTAAATATATATGTATGATCCATGATGTATGGATGAGTAATAGGCTATTTTATAAAGCCTATACATGCTGAAATTTTGCAGGTTTATGCAGCCATATAAATTGGCATAAAGTGGGCTGAAGATAAGCTCAAATGATTGGTGATTTGCATGCATGATTTTATGTGATGGTTAGTGTGATATTGAAGCACTAAAGGTTGTTCATTTTTAGCCATAGAAGAGCTGAAATAATAAATGTTTGGATGCCATGAATATTGGTAAGATGCAAGGCTGCAATGTATGAAATTTGTGGATGTATCTTGTTGTGGATAAAACTCATTGAGTTAGATTTCCAAAAGCAAATGTGTATGCTTATGTTATGGAAACTAAAAGCATTTGATCTTTGAGTTTAGATACATCAAGTGAATGCAATGCTCCTATTGGACATGCCAAAGCAAAGTGTGCAAAGCTTGGATGATGCAAGGACACAAAGCTTGGATCCAAATCAAAGGAAGGATCCCAAGCTAAAAGGCTTTCAAACACTTGAAGGTTTGAACACTTGAAGATTGGAGCAAAGCTGAAGGTGGCCAAGGCAAGGATGGCCTTATGAAGACTCTTGAAGAGTGCAAGGAGGAGTAGAAGACTCCAAAGGAGGGCTGCCATGAAGTGTAGAGGACTACACATGGCCTTGAAGACACCCCCCAAAGTTCAAGGAGCACAAGCAAAGTGCAAGGCAGAAGAAAGACAGAACAAGGTAAAGTCACTCATGCAAAGTGTGACAAAATGGCTGAAGTTGAAGGAGGTAAAGAAGTGCATTTGCAAATCTAAAGGCTGATGTAAATTGTTTGTGGTGTTAAGTTCCAAGCATAAATCATATGAATGTATTGTGAAAAGGGTGTGGCCAGTAAGACCACCTAAAGAGAGTGGCAAGCCAATGTAAAGACAAGTAAGACCATCCCAAGAGGAATGGCAAGTCTATGTGAAGGCAAGTAAGACCACCCAAGAGGAGTGGCAAGCCTATGGCAAGTAAGACCATTCAAAGAGGAATGGAAAGCCTATGTGAGGGAAAGTAAGACCATCCCAAGAGGAATGGCAACCATTGTAAGGTGCAAGGGGCACCATTGATCACATTCACGTTTCTTGTGTTGTTTTGTAGGTGAAGAAGAAAGCTTGGAAGATGTGGAAGCTATGAATGCTTCACATGAAGAGAACTCATGAAAGAGTTCATGTATGATCAGCCAATTGTTGATTTTGTAGGTCTAAAATCAGCCATGAAGAATGAAGAAAAGATTATGAAGCAAGGGGGAGTAAGCTTGAAAGGATTGGAAGATCCAAAGAAGTCCAAAGAAGAGGAAAGTAGCCAAGAGAAGCAGGTACACTCAAAGAAAGAGCAAGAGAGCCATCAAAGGTAAATTGAAAGCATGAGGAGGAGCCACCACTATGGAAAGAGTGGCAAGAAGGCAAGGAGCAATCATGACGCAAAAGAAGTCATGAAGACTAGCTATAAGAAATCATGACAACCAAGAGGACATCAAAAGGAGATGCAAAGATTGCACCAAATGAGGTCAAAGATGATCCAAAGACAAAGGAGGATCAAAGAAAAGCATGCAAAGAAGAAAGAAGCCATAAAGCCATGAAGCCATGAAACCATGAAGTTGCAAAGAGAGGACAACAAAGAAGAAGAGAGTGAACCAACAAAGGTATATGAAGCCAAGGTGATCTCATTTCATTGTAAAAGTTTGTATGAAGCATGTTTATGCTAGGGATTGAAGAGAGCTCTTGCAAAGAGCCCAAGAAGCAAAACTAAAGCTGGAAGGAAGCCAAAGAAGCTTCAATGCAAAGAAGAAGGATCACCAACCTATAGTGCAAAGGGCAAAGGAAGCAAATGGAGAAGAGGAGGAGAATTGGAGAGTAGCATGGACTCCCAATTGAAGCTTGAGGGGGAGTGTTGAAAATTATGGAACATGTGCAAGCTCCAATTGTGAGGCTTGACACATACTCACCCTTCATTATGTACCTCTTCATCATTTATGTACTTGTTGTAAGCCCAAAATGATAAAGACCCTAAAAATATAAAGGGCACACTCATAACCTTAATGTAGAGTGTTGAATTAAAAAAGGATAAATATATTTATGGCTTGGATAAAAGCCAAAATATATTTATAGAGATAGAATACTAGAAAAATTCGTGACCTTATCCATATAGAGTGATATGGAGCACCAAAAGCCACCCAAGGCAATGGAAGGACAAAGGACATGAAAGGAAAGGTCAAGAGGTGAGAGAAGATGCAAGGGTAGGTGAAAAGTCCCATGCCCATAGCTCTATATAAAGAGCTCATTTGAACGTGAAAATTTGTGGAGATGACAAGGAAATGGTGTAGAAGCATATGCTGGTCATTCTCTCACCAATGGAGATCAGAAGGTATCTCATTTGGATGCTACAAGGCACAAAGGTATTCCAGCTGCATACCTTATCTATACATAGTCACCTTGTGAAGGTCATATCTCTCTATGTACTTATCGGATTAATGCATATGATATCTTGTTGGAAAGCTTATCTTGCATACTCTTTGTATCTCAAAGATATTTTTCAGATCAGTCTCCACTAGTTACTGGGAACATTTCTTGTGAACCTTATTTTTTTGCTATACCTGAGTTGACAGGTAGTCTAACTTTGGACAATTGATTGCCTAGTCAAATGAAAAATGGAGTGTTCTATAGCTTGTTAGAAAGCTATAAGCTTCTACCATGTGTGGACAAAAGTTCAGAGCCATTGGATATCTGAGTTGTGACTGAATCAGGTTTTAGTAAGCATGTGTCTTGCAGGGCAGATTCTAGAAGAGGTTCTCTAACTTCCACTGCGTGTATTGAACTGTATTGGATTAAAAACTTCTCCACAGATACATTGATACATAGATAGATAATAGATAAATAGATAGATAGATATATAGATAGATAGATATATAGATAGATACATAGATAGATAGATACATAGATGTTGGGAAAGATGGATGGATCCTTCACAAGATTGAGTAGGTGCTGCTAATCCTGCTTTGCAGCAGCCCTCAGTGACTCCAGATATGATTAGTAGACACCCTTAGCTTCCAAATGATACCAAGAAACACTATATTTACTTTGGAAAAGGTTTGAGTAATGACTTGATCAAAACAGATGAGATTGTGAATCACAATGCTAGAAAACTTTCTATTTTGGTGTTGGTACCTGCTCAGTCTTTCACTCAGTATGACCAGTACACTTACAATTGGCAAAATTCCTTCTAGAGGTATTCTATTAGCTTAGTAAGCTACCATTTGCAAGTAGAATCTTTCAAAATGATAAACTATACTAGGAGAAATCACTTTAGCAAATTTATGGACACCCCCGACTTTTTAGGAAGTATGCAGACAAATACCAGTGAGCACTTCGACGACTATTTCTCGAGATTGGCTGAACCAAGTTGCTTCAAATCTTGTATGCTTGTAGTATGCTTTGAACTGGATCCACCAAGCTTTGAATCACACGATTTGGTGAAGTAGGCACTGAGATATGCCTCTTTGAAGTTGACAGAGTTGAATGTAGAAAACTCAGAAAATACAGTAGTGATAGAAGTAAATGTATGTATTAAATCACATTGATGTACATTCCCATTGGCATGGTTAACATTGCCAAATGGTACTCAGAGGTGTAGGCTATGGAGAAGTCCTCACACACTCAATGATCAGTAGTGTAAGCCTCGGGAATGGTGACACACACGCCGCGACTTTTCAAGTACATCTTTATATATGAAGTGAGCAAGAATTTGAATTCAAATTCAAATCTTTAGCTCCCTATAATCAAGCCTCTAAAATTATGGAGATATTCCCTCAATCACATGTCCTACTTTTCCACGATTCAATCAAGTAGGTGTACACAAAAGATTCCAAGTCATTTAGACTTTTACATGGAGTAAAATGGTAAGAACTTATAAGCATAAGTTCCTATGATCCTTCTTTCAAGTGGTGTCTTCATGAAGTAATCCAAGCCAAATTGTGAAGGCTTGAATTGCACCAACAGCTCCCCCTCAAGCCAAACACTTTGGCTTAAGTCTTCATCTACAATCTTCAATCACATCCTGCAATCCAATCATGGATTTGAATCTGCAAAATTTGTTTCTATCAACCCTTGGTCTTGGAGGTATGTTGTCAGCCTGTAGTTCCATGCCCTAGGTGCTTGCTTCAATCCATATAGAGCCTTCTTCAATTTACAAACATAATTTACCTTCTTGGGATCTTCATACCCAGGTGGTTGTGAAATGTAGACTTCTTCAGATATCCATCCATTCAAGAAGGCATTCTTGACATCTAATTGGTACATGTTCCAATTTTTTGATGTAGCTACACTCACCAATATTTTGATTGTTGGCATCTTAGCCACAGGAGAAAATGTCTCCTCATAGTCAATGCCTTGGGTTTGTGCAAAACCCTTGGCTACCAACCTAGCTTTGTACCTGTTGATTGTACCATCAGAGTTCCTCTTTAGTTTGTAGATCCATCTGGATCCTATCACCTTCATAGAGTCCTTCTTGGGTACCAAGTCCCATGTGTCACTCTCCTTGAGAGCTTCTGTTTCTTCATCCATAGCTCCTTTCCATTCTGGTTTGGTAATTGCCTCTTCATATGAACCTGGTTCTTCACTTAACAAGTCCTTTGCAAGATAAATTGAATGCTTAGTTACAAGAGATGTGTCATACCCATATCTGATAGGCTTCTTACTTTCTCTCTGAGATCTCCTTATTGCTTGATTTGAATATTCTGGTATATCCTCAAGCTTCTTCATCTTCATCTTGCCTCTGGACTTCCATGCCTTGAATTCTTCAAGATTGATTGTGTCATCATCTTCTAAACTTGAGTCTTCTTTCTGGATTGGTTCTTCCTTTGAGAGTTTTGGAAATTCTTCTTCCAAATCATAGGGTAGACTAACCTTCCTGCAATCATTCTCGTACCATGAGTCATTCTCATCAAAGATGACATCTCTGCTTACCTTGAAACCTTTATTGGTTGGGTTGTAGAATCTGTACCCTTTTTTATTCAAGTCATAACCAATGAAAATACATTTTTTTGCTTTAGGGTCTAGCTTTCCCCTTACCTGTGAGGGAATATGCACATATGCTACACAACCAAAAAATTTGCAATGATCCAATGATGGTCTCTTACCATGCCAAGCTTCATAAGGTGTCATTCCATCAAGTGACTTTGATGGCAACCTGTTTATGAGATAGGTGGCAGTACATACACTCTCTGCCCAAATATAATTTGGCAACTTCTTTTCATTAAGCATGGACCTAGCTGTTTCAACAATAAGCCTATTCCTTCTTTCAGCTACCCATTTTGTTCAGGTGAGTACCTTGTGGTTATCTCCCTTTTGATGCCTGTTTCCTGCAAGAAGTCCTCAAACTCATTTGAGAAGTATTCACCTCCTCCATCTGACCTTAGCTTCTTCAAGTTCCTTCCTGTTTGATTTTCAACTAGTGCAAGATATCTTTTGAAACAATTGAACACTTCATCCTTGTGGTTCATAAAGTACAACACAGTCCATCTTCTATAATCATCAATGAAAGACACATAGTACCTTGATCCTGAAATGGAGGGATCCTTGCTAGGTCCCCAAACATCTGTGTGTACCAAGTCTAGGTAGTCTTCATGCATAAAACCTCTCCTTGAGTAGGGCAATCTGTGAGAGCTACCAAACTGACAAGCACCACATTTGTAAATCATGTGTTGCTTGGATACATTAGGTATCCCAAGTACACATTGGTCCCTGCACATTTGCTTTAAGGTCCTTTCACCTATGTGACCTAATCTCTTGTTCCATATTTCTAATTCTGAAAGTGTTTGATCCTTGTAATTGTATAAAGCAATGTTTTTGGTGTCTTCTAGTTCAAAAGTAAATAATCTACTTGATTTTTCTCCCTTGGCTATTCTTTTGAATCCATGTCTTGGGTCCTCTACATATGCTCCATGTTGATTGAATCTGACCTGCAAACCTTTCTCCACAATCTGACCTACACTCATTAGATTCTTTGTAATGGTTGGTACATAACGTACCCTGCTCAATAGGTTCTGGTTACCATCACAAGTTTTTACAT
This sequence comes from Ceratopteris richardii, assembly GCA_020310875.1. NCBI lineage: Eukaryota > Viridiplantae > Streptophyta > Polypodiopsida > Polypodiales > Pteridaceae > Ceratopteris > Ceratopteris richardii. The sequence goes on along the minus strand of MU260199.1, from coordinate 223,558 downwards.
TTCCAATCTTTACTACAGAATGCTTAGTATCATCACCTGTCTATACTTGATGTTTGCCCTTGGGTTCCTCAAGATCAGAGAGTAGTGCCACATTGCCAGCTACATGATTAGAACACCCTGAATCAATATAAAACAGATGATCATCATTGATACCTGACTTGGAAGTCATATTCATGATCAATAGGGAGTCATCTTGCTCCTCTGTGTAGTTGTTGTAATCTTTCCTATTTCTGAATCCTCCTTGGTAGTTACCATTATGGTTGTTGTTGTAATTGTTGTTGTAGTTATTGTTGTAGCCATTGTAGCCTTGGTGTTGGTTGAACCTTCCTCTGCCTTGAGAGTATCCACCTCTTTGATAGCCTCTTCCTCTCTGATTTTTGTAGTTTCTGTAGCACTCATCTGTGGTGTGGTTAGATAGTCCACAAATATTGCATGGTGATGAATTGTAGGGTATCCCCCTACCTTGCTTACCTCCTCTGCCCCTGCCTCTTGAAGATCTACCTCTCCTTGCATAGTTGGCTTGGGAGGTAGAACCTTCATCTTCTTGCTTTTTACCTTTACCTTTGTCTTTAATCTTTTTATCAGTATATAGGGCAGAAGGAGTGTTACCTTTAGATGTATCTCCAACCTTTGTGAACTTTGCTTCATGTGTGAATAGTTGGCCCATCAGAGTTGTGAGATCTGGGGTATGCATGTCCATGTAGAGGTCCATTGCAGTGGTGCAGCTTTCCCACTTATCATCTGCCTTTAGTCCATTGGTTACTTGCCTTACTATTTGTTCCTCTTCAATCTCCTCTCCTATGCTTGCTAATTGGTCTGCCACATCCTTGATCTTGGTCACAAATTCAGAGACTGATTGTTTTGGTTGCTTCCTAAGGGTTGTGAATTCAATCCACAATTGATTCTTCCTGGCCCTTGTATTAGATGAAAAATATGATGACAAGGTTTCCCAAGTTTCTTGGGAAGTCTTACAAATCCTGATGTGAGGTAAAAGGAAATCAGATATAGAGTTAAGAAGATAAGACCTTGCCAATGCATCTTTTGTACACCATGTATTA
>MU260199.1:215000-217500 GCA_020310875.1 Ceratopteris richardii | reverse complement strand
CAAGATCTTCTTTGCTGCCTCTAGGTGAGGTACCCTTGGTTTGTGCATGAATTGGCTTAGCACACTCACACCATATGCTATGTCAATTCTGGTTAAGGTAGCATAATTCAGACTACCTACCATACTTTGGTATCCTGTAATGTCTTGGACTTCATCACCTTCATGAGCACTTAGCTTTAGGTTGACCTCCATTGGAGTGCTTGAGACTTTAGCTTCCTGCAAATTAAACTTCTTGACCATATCTTGTACATACTTCTTTTGAGTAATATATATACCTGAATTAGTATAAAATAATTCAAGACCTAAGAAGTACTTTAATAATCCAAGATCATTGATCTTGAATTCCTTCATCATCTGATTCTTTATGCTTCTGATTCCATTGACATCATTTCCTGTAATGATGACATCATCAACATAAACACACAAGTATATTACCTCTGTACTACTCCTTTTTATGAAGAGAGAAGTGTCTGCTTTACTCATCACAAATCCTTGGTCTTGGAGGTAGGTTGTCAACCTGTAATTCCATGCTCTAGGTGCCTGCTTCAAACCATATAGAGCCTTCTTCAATTTACAAACATAATTTACCTTCTTGGGATCTTCATAGCCAGGTGGTTGTGACATGTAGACTTCTTCAGATATCCATCCATTCAAGAAAGCATTCTTGACATCTAATTGGTACATGTTCCAATTCTTGGATGCAGCTACACTCACCAAAATTCTGATTGTTGGCATCTTAGCCACAGGAGAAAATGTCTCCTCATAATCAATGCCTTGGGTTTGTGCAAAACCCTTGGCTACCAACCTAGCTTTATACCTGTTGATTGTACCATCTGAGTTCCTCTTGAGTTTGTAGATCCATCTGGATCCTATCACCTTCATAGAGTCCTTCTTGGGTACCAAGTCCCATGTGTCACTCTCCTTGAGAGCCTCTATTTCTTCATCCATAGCTTCTTTCCATTCTGTTTTTGTGATTGCCTCCTCATATGAACCTGGTTCTTCATTCAACAAATCCTTTGCAAGATATACAGAATGCTTAGTTACAAGAGAAGTGTCATACCCATATCTGATAGGCTTCTTACTTTCTCTCTGAGATCTCCTCATTGCTTGAGTTGAGGATTCTAGTATATCCTCTAGCTTCTTCATTTTCATCTTTCCTTTGGACTTCCATGCCTTGAATTCCTCAAGGTTAATTATGTCATCATCATCTGAACTTGAGTCTTCTTTCTAGATTGGTTCCTCCTCGGTGAGCTTTGGGAAGTCTTCTTCCATGTCATAAGGTAGACTAACCTTCCTGCATTCATTTTCATACCATGAGTCATTCTCATCAAAGATGACATCTCTGCTTACCTTGAAACCTTTGTTTGAGGGGTTGTAGAATCTATACCCTTTCTGGTTCAAGTCATAACCAATGAAGATACATTTTTCAGCTTTAGGGTCTAGCTTTCCCCTTACCTGTGAGGGAATATGCACATATGCAATACAACCAAAGATTTTGCAATGATCCAATGATGGTCTCTTACCATGCCAAGCTTCATAAGGTGTCATTCCATCAAGTGACTTTGATGGCAACCTATTAATGAGATATGTGGCAGTAGATACACTCTCTGCCCAAAGATAATTTGGCAATTTCTTTTCATTAAGCATAGATCTAGCTGTTTCAACAATGAGTCTATTCCTTCTTTCAGCTACCCCATCTTGTTCAGGTGAGTACCTTGTGGTTATCTCCCTCTTGATGCCTCTTTCCTGCAAGAAGTCTTCAAATTCATTGGAGAAGTAGTCACTTCCTCCATCTAACCTTAGTCTCTTCAAGTTCCTTCCTGTTTGATTTTCAACTAGTGCAAGATATCTTTTGAAACAATTAAATACTTCATCCTTGTGCTTCATAAAATATAACACAGTCCATCTGCTATAATCATCAATGAAGGACACATAATACCTTGATCCTGAAATGGAGGGTTCCTTGCTAGGTCCCCAAACATCTGTATGCACCAATTCCAGATAGTCTTCATGCATAAAACCTTTCTTTGAATAGGGTAATCTGTGTGACTTACCAAATTGACAAGCTCCACACTTGTATATCATGTGTTGCTTGGATACATTAGGTATCCCAAGCACACATTGATCCCTGCACATTTGCTTTAAGGTCCTTTCACCTATGTGACCTAACCTCTTGTGCCAAATTTCCAATTCTGAAAGTGTTTGATCCTTGTAATTGTATAAAGCAATATTTTTGGTGTCTTCTAGCTCAAAAGTAAACAATCTACCTGATTTTTCTCCCTTGGCTATCCTTCTAAATCCATGTCTTGGGTCCTCCACATATGCTCCATGTTGATTGAACTTGACCTGTAAAACTTTTTCCACAATCTGACCTACACTCATTAAGTTCTTGGTGATAGTTGGGACATAAAGTACTCTGCTCAATAAGTTCTGATTACCATCACTAGTCTTTACATTACCAATCTTTACAACAGAATGCTTAGTATCATCACCTGTCTGC